>LR812520.1:5572764-5575264 GCA_903798195.1 Danio kyathit | reverse complement strand
AAATATATATATATAATTCCAGGATGAACAAGCCCTTTAAACATTACATAAAGCATAAAATGCAATGATGACATATAGACCCGGTTTCACAAACAAGGTTTAAGGCTAGTCAAGATTAAACTGCATGTTTGAGGTGTCTCAACTCAAAATAACTTGCAGTGAGATGTCTTAAAAGACATCAGTGTCATTTTTTTCTCCAGGTGCACACCAGTAATATATTTTTCTATGGCCATTTTTATAAATGTGGCTTAAATAGCGTAATTTAACTAAGGCTTAGTCCTGGCTTAATCTAAGCCCTGTTTACCATAAAGTGGTAGACTCTGATGACTCTGATGAAACCATTCATACTGATTTAAGATCCCATTTGAAGCAAACATGTTAGGGGAAGAGAATTTTAGTGCAAGGATTCTCAAATTATATTTAATTATATTATTTAAAATGTATATTTGATGAACTGAAATCTTATGGGTTTACAATGGCAAGGGGCTAAGTTTTTAATTATTATTTAAGGGAGAACTAGCCCTTTAAGCATTAATGTTACAATTCACAAAAAGTAAATATGCCTCAACTGAAGTATTATAAATGCGTTTTATTTTAATGTGCATCTCTTGTTTAGATCAGGGTGCAGCTTTTCAAAAAATTTAATCTGGATCAAATTGGTCCAGATTTGTAAAATCCCACATTTTGCTATCCAGGATTAACTGATCTATCTTACTTTTATGACAGTTTTTAAAGGAACATTGAGCTGGATCACTGGGATCCAAATACCAAATTTCAGGATTACCAAATCCTTGAGCCTTAAACGGAACCAACTGTAGCCTACTGGTTTAGCAAATAACAACAGGTAGGCAAAAAAAAAAAAAGACAGTGGCCACAACCAGTGGTCATTGTTTGTTTTAATGGTAAGAAACAGAAACACTGCAATCAACAAACATTTAAAAAAAAAAAATAATTTGTTCTAATACTGCTTTGATATCGTTTTGTTGTTGTTGTTTACCAGATCTCATTAGATGTGGCATGCTTCATATAGGTTTCAAATAAAGACCACATTGAGGGATGTAAACAAAACCAATGGTCGTAACGTATTTCCAGTTTTACATTTTTAATTTCTATAGCTTCCGAGAATCCAAATAGACCCACATATTGATAAATAATGTGATGATAGCTGTTTAAACACTAAGTTATGATTGAATTAGGCATGGGATAACCGTTTTCAAGGTATGTATCGGTTTGGAAAAGTCAAGGTTTTAAAACCGCCAAAATATTCTGCAAACCGTTCCTATGGTATGTGTACGATTTTTTATTTAAGTTTTTTTTAGGACAACAGTATCTCCAGCAGAAAAGATATCCAAAGATGCCATTTTACATTGTAAAGAAATCTGTGTTTTAGAAACAACTGAAAACAGAAGTCAATGATTTATTTGAATTATTTAGCCTGACATGTTTACTGCTCCAAAATATTATAAAATATTACATAAACCATGTTTGTGAAACCGGGGATATAAGGCTAGTCATGGATTATATTGCATGTTTGAGCTGTCTCAACTGAAAATAACTTGCAGTGAGAAGTCTTAAAACATGTCAATGTCATTCTTTGTCTCCTGGTGCACACCAGTAATGTATTTTTCTAAGGCTGTTTTTATAAAGGTGGCTTAAATAACCTAATTTAACTAAGGTCTAGTTCTGGTTTAAGCTAAGCCCTGTTTGTGAAACTGGGCCATAGTGTGTGTATAAACGGGGAAAACGTTTTTGTTTTTACCCAGATAATTAAAAAGAATATATTTTAGAGCAGTAATCACAATACCGTGAAACCGTGATACTATTATCGAAGGTTATCACACCGTCAGAATCTTATACCGGCCCATGTCTAGATTGTATTGCCTCTTGTTACAGTTATGAAACAGTTTGATAAGCAGGAAATGTTCGTGGGCCAGTGACATGACCACATTGAAATGGTCTATAAAAGGAATTTATATATTATCAGTAACCATTAAGTTTGTGATCATTCACTTGAAAATAAAACTTTTTAAATTTTGTTTTGTTAAAAAAAAAGCACACCTGAATCCACTCTTCTGATGGGATCAGGATAATCCTGTTTTTTTATCAAATAGATCCCAATCTGAGTTTTGAATAAACTAAATGTAAGATTGGAATACATGGTCTGATCTTAATTCAAAATCACAATAAAAAAAAAAAAACATCTCCAAGATTTGATCCAATCCGTGATCAAAAATCCCACTGGAGTATTTTTGAAAAACTGGGCCCTGGTGATAGATAAATAGATTAATGCAGTCTCACCTGTTGGCGCACTGTCTAATATCCTCACATCATAAGCCCCGGAGCAGCGGTAATTGGCGGCGGTGCCGTTATCCCACACCACCACCACCTCCTCCGGGCTCTCGAAGCTCCTAACGGTGCCCACATGCCCCTCTCCGCCGTCCTGCTTCCCCCATTTCCAGTCAGGCCCGCGGAGAACTCGAGCACCCACTCCTTCCATCAT
>LR812520.1:5402764-5567764 GCA_903798195.1 Danio kyathit | reverse complement strand
GTTTTAGTGTTTTTAGATCTTCGTTGTAGTAAATCGCCATAAATGTGCATTGACGCCACACGATCAGCATAAGTAGTAGTGTTAATTCCACCTCACACATCTCAGTTTTATTGTGTCATATGATGTTTGTGTTTATTTCTGACGTTTTATATGCTACAAAATAACGTTAGCATAATTGTGTTATTAGCATATATTTTTATTATTATTATTAGCATTTATGTATGCTAACTACAGACAGTTAAAGGGAAAGTTCAGCAAAACTGAAGATTCTTTAATTATTTACTCAACTTTCACTTTATCCAAACCTGTTTGACTTCCTTCATTTTGTCTGAACACAAGAGGATAAACTGAAGAAATCTGGAAACAGATAACCATTGACTTCCATAGTATGTTTATTCCTACTATGGAAGTCAATGGTTACCGATTTTCGCCTGTCTTCAAAATATCATATTTTACGTTCAACATGGTAAAGAAACTTTTAAAAGTTTGAAATCAGTTGAGAGTGAGTAAATCTTGATATCATTTTACTTTAATTTGTCGACAAACTATCCATTTAAGTAATATTTTCATACTTTTATGCCATTAAATTGTTTTCCATTACTATTCCTGTTGTCTCATTGTTAAACAAAGTACACTAACTTTGTATAACATTTATTAGTGGCAAAACCGACGAACAGTTGTAGTTTTTTTGGGAAACCAGTTGTTTCCCACAATACACAGTTTCTGAATGATAAGTAATAATGTTAAATCCACCAAAGTTAAGTCATTATTGTTAATTTCTCCTCACACATCTCAGTTTTGTTGTGTGGTATGTTTATTATGTTTATTTGTGAAGTTTTATCATTATCTAATCATTAATTTTACCATTAGCATTTATGTACACTAACTTCAGACAGTTAAAGGGAAAGTTCAGCAAAACTGAACATTCTTTAATTATTTACTCGCCTTTCACTTTAATCAAACCTGTTTGACTTACTATTTTGTCGAACACAAAAATGGAAAATTTAAAGAAATCTGGAAACCGGTAACCATTGACTTCTATAGTGCAGAATTATTAGGCAAATGAGTATTTTGAACACATCATTCTCTTTATGCATGTTGTCTTACTCCAAGCTGTATAGGCTCGAAAGCCTACTACCAATTAAGCATATTAGGTGATGTGCATCTCTGTAATGAGAAGGGGTGTGGTCTAATGACACAACACCCTATATCAGGTGTGCATAATTATTAGGCAACTTCCTTTCCTTTGGCAAAATGGGTCAAAAGAAGGACTTGACAGGCTCCGAAAAGTCAAAAATAGTGAGATATCTTGCAGAGGGATGCAGCACTCTTAAAATTGCCAAGCTTCTGAAGCGTGATTACCGAACAATCAAGCGTTTCATTCAAAATAGTCAACAGGGTCGCAAGAAGCGTATGGAAAAACCAAGGCGCAAAATAACTGCCCATGAACTGAGAAAAGTCAAGCATGCAGCTGCCAAGATGTCACTTGCCACCAGTTTTGCCATATTTCAGAGCTGCAACATCACTGGAGTGCCCAAAAGCACAAGGTGTGCAATACTCAGAGACATGGCCAAGGTAAGAAAGGCTGAAAAACGACCACCACTGAACAAGACACACAAGCTGAAACGTCAAGACTGGGCCAAGAAATATCTCAAGACTGATTTTTCTAAGGTTTTATGGACTGATGAAATGAGAGTGAGTCTTGATGGGCCCGTGGCTGGATCGGTAAAGGGCAGAGAGCTCCAGTCCGACTCAGACGCCAGCAAGGTGGAGGTGGAGTACTCGTTTGGGCTGGTATCATCAAAGATGAGCTTGTGGGGCCTTTTCGGGTTGAGGATGGAGTCAAGCTCAACTCCGAGTCTTACTGCCAGTTTCTGGAAGACTCCTTCAAGCAGTGGTACAGGAAGAAATCTGCATCCTTCAAGAAAAACATGATTTTCATGCAGGACAATGCTCCATCACACGCGTCCAAGTACTCCACAGCGTGGCTGGCAAGAAAGGGTCTAAAAGAAGAAAAACTAATGACATGGCCTCCTTGTTCACCTTACTGAACCCCATAGAGAACCTGTGGTCCATCATCAAATGTGAGATTTACAAGGAGGGAAAACAGTACACCTCTCTGAACAGTGTCTGGAGGCTGTGGTTGCTGCTGCACGCAATGTTGATGGTGAACAGATCAAAACACTGACAGAATCCATGGATGGCAGGCTTTTGAGTGTCCTTGCAAAGAAAGGTGGCTATATTGGTCACTGATTTGTTTTTGTTTTGTTTTTGAATGTCAGAAATGTATATTTGTGAATGTTGAGATGTTATATTGGTTTCACTGGTGAAAATAAATAATTGAAATGGGTATATATTTGTTTTTTGTTAAGTTGCCTAATGATTCTGCACAGTAATAGTCACCTGCACACAGAGATATCCTCCTAAAATAGCTAAAACTGAAAACAAACTAAAAACTACTTCCAAAAATATTCAGCTTTGATATTGAGTTTTTTGGGTTCATTGAGAACATGGTTGTTGTTCAATAATAAAATGAATCCTCAAAAATAAAACTTGCCTAATAATTCTGCACTCCCTGTGTTTTATTCCTACTATGGAAGTCAATGGTTACTGATTTTCACCTGTCTTCAAAACATCATATTTTGCGTTCAACATGGTAAACAAACGCTTAAAGGTTTGAAATCAGTTGAGAGTGAGTAAATATTAATATAATTTTAGTAAATTTGTCAGAAAACTATCAATTTGAGTAATATTTTCATACTTTTTATGCCATTAAATTGTTTTCCATTACTATTCCCGTTGTTTTATTGGTAAACAAAGTACACTAACTTTGGATAACATTTATTAGTGGCAAAACCGATGAACAGTTGTAGTTGTTTCACACGATACACAATTTCTGAATGATTGTTTTTTTTACACCTCCTTTATCGCTAATGAATCTTATTTCCTCTTTCTATCCTACCTCTCGACTGACCTGTCTTTCCCTAAAATGTGTGATGTTTGTGTATTTTGTCCAATTTTGCTGCACGTTACAGTGTTGTGACAAATAAAGGCTCATCAATATCATCATCATTGTTGTCTTCAAATCATCACTGTTGCGTTACATAATTTTATATTTGGTGTTAAAAGAAACACTGAATGTTGTTGTGTCTGTAGGTAACAGTCCAGCTGAGTCACCTCATCAATGCCCTGCACTCGCTGAAGGGGTCAGTGAGCAGCAATACTTCAGTCAATCACAAACACAGAGAGAACACGCCAGAACAAGATCTGAACAGCGCTGAGGTAATTACTTTGATCAACAGCTTTAAGCTGCGGTCACACTGCACACGAATGCATCAGACCCGAAATGCAAGTTCGTGCATCAAGTTTCACAGTGCACTGCGGTGCAAAGTTCAAGCTTGGTGAGACCAATCGAGGATCAAAACATGACCTCTCTGGACAGAAATTTAAAATATAGAACAATCGCTTGCTTTTTTTAATGTCTAATCTAATCTTGTTTAATCCCGCTCCTTTTCGCAACGTCGTACATCAGAATTTCGCATGCACAAACTCTAGTGTGACCGCAGCTTTTCACATTTACACTCACTTTATTAGGTACACCTGTCTAACTGATTGTTAATGCAAATTTCTAATCAGCCAATCACATGGTAGCAACTCAATGCATGTAGACATGGACAAGATGATCTGCTGCAGTTCAAACCGAGCATCAGAATGGGGAAGAAAGGTGATTTAAGTGACTTTGAACGTGGCATGGTCTGAGTATTTCAGAAACTGCTGATCTACTGGGATTTTCACGCACAACCATCTCTAGGGTTTACAGAGAATGGTCCGAAAAAGAGAAAATATCCAGTGAGCGGCAGTTCTGTGGGCGCAAATGCCTTGTTGATGCCAGAGGTCAGAGGACAATGGCCAGACTGGTTCCAGCTGATAGAAAGCCAACAGTAACTCAAATAACCACTCGTTACAACCGAGATATGCAGAAGAGCATCTATGAAAGCACTGAAAGTCCAACCTTGAGGCAGGTGTGCTACAGCAGCAGAAGAACACACCGGGTGCCACTCCTGTCAGCTAAGAACAGGAAACTGAGGCTACAATTCGCACAGGCTCACCAAAATTAGACAATAGAAGATTGAAAAAACGTCTGGCATGGATCCATCCTGCTTTGTATCAACAGATCAGACTGTTGGTGGTGGTGGTGTAATGGTGTGGGGATATTTTCTTGGCACACTTTGGGCCAATAAGTACCAATTGAGCATCATGTCAGCACCACAGCTCATACCACAGAGTATTGTTGCTGACCATGTCCATCCCTTTATGACCACAGTGTACCCATCTTCTGATGGCTACTTCCAGCAGGATAACGCGCCTTTTCATAAAGCGCGAATCATCTCAGACTGGTTTTTTGAACATGACAATGAGTTCCCTGTACTCAAATAACCTCCACAGTCACCAGAAATCAATCTAATAGAGCACCTTTGGGATGTGGTGGAATGGGAGATTCGCATCTGCAGCAACTGCGTGATGCTATCATGTCAGTATGGAGCAAAATCTCTGAGGAATATTTCCAGTACCGTGTTGAATCCATGCCTCGAAAGATTAAGGCAAAAGGGGGTTCAACCCGGTACTAGTAAGGTGTTCCTTATAAAGTCACCGGTGAGTGTATATGCTCATAAAATTGTTTAGTAGTTGATTGTTAGCAGCTTGTGAAACGTAAAGTGATCATTCAAAATGTTTTCACACTGAACTGGTTCAAAATTTTACCGATTTCTTTCTTCTGTTGAACAAAACGAACAAGATATTTTGAAGTAGGACTGTGACTGTCTAATATGCCTATTAATCTAATGTTTACACTGTCATTTTATGTTATGCTCTATTGTGTATTTTGTGGTTTTACAAAATACATTGCTTACGGTAATACTATTTCATCATTTGGATGAACAATATTATACTCCAGGCAGAAACAGCAATAACCGCATGGAGAGAAAGTTGCATGCTTGTAGGTACAATGTTTACATTTAAGATTTTATTTAGCATTATTTCATGTTGGGTCTGTAATCTTTACTTTTTTTAACCTGTCACCCCCAAATTTGGAATTTACACTTGAAAATTAAAGGTGATAAATGCATATTATACACTTCCTGACAAAAGTCTTGTCGCCTATTCAAGTTTTAGGAACCGCAAATAATAACTTGATTTCTAGTTGATCATTTGCTATCAGAAGTGGCTTATATGAAAGGCAAAGGCCTCTAGATTACTCTTATTTTACCTTAATAAAATATGATCATGCCTTGATTTTTAATTATTTCATTAGGACAGTAAGGTCTGACTTTGCTTAGACAAAAGTCTTGTCACTTAACTGAAATAATGTCCAGTATAGAATATAAAGTCATGCTGCAGTGGAAACAGAATGAATATTGTGTATGACTCCATCATGAGCTTGGAGGACTGCATCCATACATCTCTGCAATGACTCAAATCACTTATTAATAAAGTCATCTGGAATGGCAAAGGAAGCGTTCTTGCAGGACTCCCAGAGTTCATCAAGATCCTTTGGATTCACCTTCAATGCCTCCTCCTTCATCTTACCCCAGACATGCTCAATAATGTTCATTCTGGTGACTGGGCTGGCCAATCCTGGAGCACCTTGATCTTCTTTGCTTTCAGGAACTTTGATGTGGAGGCTGAAATATGAGAAGAAGCGCTATCCTGCTGAAGAATTCGCCCTCTCCTGTGGTTTGTAATGTAATGGGCAGCACAAATGTCTTGATACCTCAGGCTGTTGATGTTGCCATCCACTCTGCAGATCTCCCGCACACCATGCAAATCTTTGGATGCAAATACGTTTACATTTAGTCATTTACCAGACGCTTTTGTCCAAAGCAATTTACAATTGAGAAGGCATTCAGCGATTCAACAAGAAGACAATACACACAAGAAGTGCTAGTTATACAAAGTAACTTGTTTGTGCTCGGAGAATTGAATACTGCTATTGACATGTATTGTAGGATCAAAATATACTATGTATGCTTTTCTTATGTTTATTAACATTGTTTTTTTCTCCTTTAATTCTGCATGTGTGGTGTTGCCGGAAAGCCGTCGCTGTCCCTCAGAGATTTGGGTCTGTCAGATCTCGGGCTCGTCCAGATAGATGAGCTGCTGGAGAAGCTTCTGCCTCGTGTTTCTCAGCAGGACTCACAACTGAAGACTGTGCCAGATATCTGGAGGACTTCTCATCTCTCCTCAGACTCTTTCTTTCACAACAAACATGGTGAGAGGCAAAAGGGTTTTCTTATACACTCTGCATCTGAATAGACCAATGGACTCTTCACAAGTCTGTTATGACACTTTTAACAGTCATTATAATCTTAAATTAAGTTATTTGTTAACGTATGTACATTTATATGCATTTATGTATGTAGTATATCATCTTTATTTAAATTACAAAAAAAAAAATTGTTGTAATGCAGCTTCTATGGGGCCAGAACAGTAAATTTGACGTTGTTGTCTCTTCTGGCTGCCATTATCAGTCTCACACTATTTTTTTTTTTTCTGAAAGTCTTGATAACACCATTGTGGAGTTTTTCTTTCATTATTTCAGCAAATAAGCTTGTAAAAATATATCCAAAAGTGCGGCAACACCGAAGCTCCAAAAAATGCCAAATTTTTAAATTAAAAGGCTAACACAAAACATAATGTTTCGAGCACACCGGCTCTTCATCAGACAGTATTCATCACAGCATGTTGCTTTTTTTATACCCTTCCAGATCACATGATCTCATACATTATCTCACAACAAAAAATAGAAAAACACACATTAGTAAATTACACAACTTACATATTCAAAACGAAAACACAAAAACAAATCCTAATAATACATCACAAGAAAAACATAATAGAATATATCAAAGAAATGCAACAAAATATAGCCAAGGACTTTTACCCAAACTAATTCACCTAAATAATTAAACATTAAAGAAAAGGACGAATATCAAACACCTTATTTAAACGTCTTAAAGACAACGTACACTCACCAGCCACTTTATTAGGTACACCTTACTAGTACCGAGTTGGACCCCCTTTTGTCTTCAGAACTGCCTTAATCCTTCGTGGCATAGATTCAACATCGTACTGGAAAATATTCCTCAGAGATTTTGGTCCATATTGACATGATAGCATCACGCAGTTGCTGCAGATTTGCACATCCATGATATGAATCTCCCGTTCCACCACATCCCAAAGGTGCTCTATTGGATTAAGTTCTGGTGACTGTGGAGGCCATTTGAGTACAGTGAACTCCTTGTCATGTTCAAAAAACCAGTCTGAGATGATTTACGCTTTATGACATGGTGCGTTATCCTGCTGGAAGTAGCCATCAGAAGATGAGTACACTGTGGTCATAAAGGGATGGACGTGGTCAACAACAATACTCTGTGGTATAAGCTGTGGTGCTGACACGATGCTCAATTGGTACTTATTAGCCCAAAGTGTGCCAAGAAAATATCCCCCACACCATTACACCACCACCACCAACCTGAACCGTTGATGCAAGGCATGATGGAGCCATGCTTTCATGTTGACTATACCTAAATTTTGGTGAGCCTGTGCGAATTGTAGCCTCAGTTTCCTGTTCTTAGCTGACAGGAGTGGCACCCGGTGTGTTCTGCTGCTGCTGTAGCCCATCCGCCTCAAGGTTGGACGTGTTGTGTGTTCAGCTCTTCTGCAGACCTCAGTTGTAACGAGTCGTTATTTGAGTTACTGTTGCCTTTCTATCAGCTCTAACCAGTCTGGCCATTCTACTCTGACCTCTGGCATCAACAAGGCATTTGCGCCCACACAACTACCGCTCACTGGATATTTTCTCTTTTTCTGACCATTCTCTGTAAACCCTAGAGATGGTTGTGCGTGAAAATCCCAGTAGATCAGCAGTTTCTGAAATACTCAGACCAGCCCGTCTGGCACCAACAACCATGCCACCTTCAAAGTCACTTAAATCCCCTTTCTTCCCCATTCTGATGCTCGGTTTGAACTGCAGCAGATCGTCTTGACCATGTCTACATGCCTAAATGCATTGAGTTGCTGCCATGTGATTGGCTGATTAGAAATTTGCATAATTAACAGTTAGACAGGTGTACCTAATAAAGTGTCCGGTGAGTGTATATTGAATATCCGAAAAATGTTTACGAAATAGATAGTTTTTTTTTTTCTCTATCACCCAGCCCTAATTTAAAGCCACTTGAGTGTATGATGAAGTTTTCATTTTGGGTGAACTATCCCTTTAAGACTTTAAGTGAAACTAGACAATGAAGTCTTAAAATGGTTTATAAAACTTCCAGAAACATTGCTGATGTCTAAACTTTAATTTCTCCTGTTATTCAGGGTTTTCAAGGATGGGTGGTGTCACTCCGGTGTTCTCCAGGCAAAACCAGTCTCCTCTTCAAACTCTCTGTACAGATCTCAAATATTTACCATGTAAGCTCTGCACTTTATTTGTTGTCACACATAATGGCTTCATTTATGTGCCGCTCATGTGTTTGCCAAATGTGATGTTGTTTTCAGTGTTGGTCCAAAATCGAGGCTTTAAAACACTGAAGTCCCGAACACGGCGCCTGCAGGGAGGTTTTGAGGGTCCAGTGGAGCCTGAGGGAATTACGCCGTCATTTATGAAGGTCATTGACACAGCGATACAATGCTATTTTTTAATTATTATTAAGAGGGTAACGTTTTACAACAAGGTTTAATATTTACTAAGATGAACAAACTATGAGCAATTCCTTTACAATGCTATTTTTAGATTATTATTAAGAGGGTTACGTTTTACAACAAAGTTTAATATTTACTAAGATGAACAAACTATGAACAATACATTTATTACCGTATTTGTTCATGTTATTTTTACATTAGTTAATTGAAATGAAGTTATTTATGTTAATTTGGATGTTAAACCTGTTGTATATAAGTTTGTGACTTTTCTAAAGCATAAAAATACCATAATATGTTTGCAGATATTTAAGAACCATGCTAACAGAACATTTGTGTTTATCCGAAAAACAATGCTAAAGTCAGATATTCTGCTTTAAAAATGTGCATGACGTGCCGGAACGTCTGTCTTTGTTTTGGTCATTTAATCCGCCCAATGTCAGTTTAGCCAATTATATTTCAGCACCCCAGGTTGCCTTAGTGTGATTCATTCACTCATGAAAGCTCTCAAAGCATGCGACCGTGACTGAAATGCAACATCTGGGTGGACGGTAGCAGTCCCGAAATGAGACGCAGATTCAGAGTTCCACATGAGGTTATTAATTAGCAAATAATATAAATATTACGAATGTAAACATTAGGTGAGCAGGTTATATTGTGACCCTGTGTCATAACACGTTACGTGACGAGATGCGCAATGATAAGCAATTTGGCTGTTTTCACGAAACATGACAGAAATTTAAATACAGCCATTCAGAAGCACAGAATAGTGCACTCACTGCACTCCAACAAAATGGTAAGCTTTATAATATTACATATTAAACCTCTTTAACATCATTAAATGTAGATGCTGAATCACTGATATGTCTGTCAGTAGTATGGCAATAAATGTCATGTAAAATGGCATTCAAACTCACATTATTAGCATTTACCAATAAATAAAGCAAATGAGGTGTGCCTTAGGTGATCAGTTTATCCTGTTGTTCACCTGTGAGAAATAGAAGCCGTTTTTTAATATAAATTTCAGATGTTGGTTAGGGGAAAACTCCTTTTACTTATAACAAGACTTAAATCAACCTTTGTTAGTGTCGTCAATCTGGCAACCTGCTCTCGCATGCGTTTTGAACCAGGAGTGCAATACCTAGTTCAACCACTGGGTGTCAAACTTGCATACTGCACCTTTAATAAAGCATGATTAATAAATGCTGTTCATTAATAAATACATTAACTGATGAAACCTTATTGTAAAGTGTGACCATTAGGAATAGTAAAAGGAAAACAATCAGCGTCATGTCCTTCTAAACTTGTACAGATTTCTTTTTCTGTGGAGCTTAAATTAAAATAAAAAATATGATACCACCTAACAATTGATCCCAAAAGAAAACTTAATTTCATCACCATTTCAAAGCCATTCTTATGTATGTATAAGCCTTAAAGGTCCTATGAAATTAAAATAAAGTTGTTGTTTTTTTTATTTTAGCATCAGCATGTTAGTTTTAGGTATAACTATAAGCTAGTGTGCTTTATATCAGGTTTATATCACTGTTTTAGTGATATAAACCTGATATAAACATCCAAAACTCTTTGTCACTTCCACCTAAATGCATTTTATTGACGTCACCTCATACGTTAGTTTCTCATCAAATATTCTGACCAATCAAATGCTCTCTAGTGTCTGACATGCCCCGCCCCTTTCAAGACACTTCTCAATTGCTTTTTATTTGACGCACTTGAGCTCAACCACTCTCACTGACAGAGCTTTAATTTAAAAACAGAAGGCTATTGGCTGTTTTTAAAAAGGGGAGGAGCTATTGTCATGCCCAGCCTTCGTGTTTCAGTTGAGATTGTTATGCTATATTCATACCAGACGCGGATGAAACGTTAATGCAAAGACGCGTATAGACATCCTGTGGCGCGTTTCGCATGACTGAGGCAGCGCAAATTGAGCATTTTGCGCATTTGACGTGCGTTTCACATGAACCACTCGAGTTGGGAAATCTGAACTTCAGTGGACATTCGCGCCGTGTTAATCAATCAGGAGCTTGCTTTTGTAGGGGCGTGATTATGACATAGTGCCTGTTGTTGGTATCCTCCAGTTAACAGGTCATCAAACTTGGGTCGGCTCAGTCTGAAGCACTGGTGAAAGCCTCCATCATCCAGTTTTTTGGAGGAGTTGATGAACTCACAGAGCTGAGTGCACCTCAGAAAGGATCTAGTAGACTCAGACACGGCGCCAAACGAATCTACGCTGTTTTTCAGGCTTCCTTAGGCACATAAACCACAGCTATTCTCTCAACAACAAAAAAACCCATGTAAGCCATTTGACAATGAAGCTAGAGTTACCTGCCCATGACTCGAATCCGCGTTTATTGTGAAGTGAATTTGACATGCGAATGAAGCGAGTAAAATCAATGTTCACGTGTCTATTTACAGGCGAATAGCGAAATTTAAAAATTTTTTTAAATTTTTTTTTTTTTTTTCTCGTGGCGCGTCTGGTGTGAACACAGCATTAAACATCGAATAAAAAAATACACATTTCAAATCACTTCATGGGACCTTTAAGTAAAAGTCTGCATTTAAAATCATTCAGGTTTGCAATAATTAAATTGACAATGTTTTTCCCCTAAAAATTTTGATCTTTATAAAGTTAGTAGTTCTTTCAGAATTTGTGCTATAGTTTGTTTTCATTGAGTTGTAAATGTTTATGTATTTTTTTTTTTTTTTGTCCAATAGAGTTTCCTCACACGTGATAAAGGACCAGATGTTGAAACACTGGAAAAACTCCTTAAGAACAAAAATATTCCAGAGGGTCAACATGATGCTTTTAAGACTGGATTTGCTGAGGGTTTTCTCAAAGCTCAGGCTCTTACACAGAGAACCCAAGGCATGTCTGATATTAACACCAAATCACGACTCAATGAGTACGTTTACATGGACACCAATAATCCAATTTTAATGCGATTAAGACAATACTCTGATTAAGAGTCTACCATGTAAACAGTGATTTTTAATGACCTTATTTTAACTAAAATAATCGAATAAACAGAAATGGAATGAAGACGTGGAGTATGCTGATTTTAATGGAAATATTGAAGTGCAGCACAGACATGTAAACACCGCAATCAAACTAGACAGGATATTTCATACACGGCTGTTTGACACTATTTACTGCACCTATCGAGTCAGTAAAGGACCACAGACACGCACACATCGCAAAATGCCAAGGTTTTTCTTGTCCCATTAGGCATGGGGTATGAAATTCCATTAAAACAACACTCTCCCACCAGTCCTTACTTCATACTCTCATTCAATACCTCAGTTTGTCACGGGGGGCATGCATGAAATGTTCCTGAATGAAAGTGAAACTGCCAAACTGCAGGTAAAGTCGACAAGTTAAAAATGAAACACCCAAAATTACTTGAAACTCTGGAGGAAATGTGGATAGTGTGGTGACGCAATGACATTAATCAATCTATGTGCTATAACATGTAAAAGGAGATTGTGAAAGGAGCATTTATAAAGCAGCTCATGTAAACGCCTTCGTCATATTATTGTCTTATTCAGATTAAAGCAAACAATTTGATTACTGATGTCCATGTAAACGTAGTCGCTGACAAATTTTCAACTTGACATAGTTACTTTATTATTGTAAAAAATCAATGTTGTATTTCATATAATCATCTTCTACAGAATCACTAAGGAGGACCAGACTCATACTGTTGGTGCTTCTGCTGGTGGGCTTGTATGGACTCTCCAAAACACCTTTCTTATCAGGTAAATGTTTTCAAAAACATCTGCATGGCTGATTTTGGCTTGCTAGCCGAAAGCTGGACTATATTATACGTTGTTTTTGCTTCACAGCCAATCACAGAATATTTGCTTTCCTGTAAATGTATCACTAGCTGGCCTCCGTTACAATTTGAAAAAGAAAAGAAAAATCTCTGGAGGGCTAACTACTGAACTGTATGTCCTGTTTGTCATGTCTGCCAGTGTGGATGTATAATTCAGTTGTTTACTCTGGTTACTGATATCTTGGTTGGTTTGGCTCTCTTGTGCCTCTTAGCATGCTCTGTGGAGTGCTTTGTGTGTGTTTGGAGTGTGTGTGAACTGTATTATAACCATTCCGGACAGTGCGATTCCGAACCACATCAGGCCTGGACTCTGCTGTGGACCCGGTCCAGATGAAGAACGTCACCTTCGAGCATGTGAAGGGTGTGGAGGAGGCCAAGAACGAGCTGCAGGAGGTGGTGGAGTTTCTGCGGAACCCACAGAAGTTCACCGTTTTAGGAGGAAAGCTGCCTAAAGGCAAGAACACGCATTATAAGAAATCTCCAGCGCAGAATTATTTAAAAGAATAGTCTTATTATAATGTAAATTGTTTTTATTCAGTATATTTTGAAGAATGTATATACAGTGGGGGGAAAAATTATTCAACACGTCATGTTTTTTTCTGGGAAAAATATTCTAAAGGAGCTGCTGACATGGTATTGAACCAGAATTTGGTGAAACCCCAAACAGTACAAACAAAAATATAACAAAACAAAAAATAGAAAAATGATGTTTAATAACAATGGATTGACACCAGGGGCCTGTTTCAGAAAGGAGGTTAAGTATTTTAACCCTGAAATGAGAGAAACTCTGGGATTCAAAATAGCAGGTTTGTCAAACTCGAGAAAGTAGGGTAAGTCAAGCCTGTTTCTGAAAGAGAGGTAACGTTAACTCAGAGTCAGTTACCGTGGTAACTTACTCTGTGAACCTAACCTGGTCAGGAGCAGGTTTTATTCTCTAAATTCAGAGTTTCTGTCGGTCTCCTGCCCTCTTTTAAAGGCGAAGCGGTATTTCTCACCTTAGATTTACGTTTCCACACACCTATTTTAATGTGCATTTTGGATATGCGCATAAAAAAATCGATTGATGGAAACGCCAAGATGCACATAACTTTTGAAAATAGGCATAATAAACATATGCGCATAACTGAGTAGGAGAAACTTTTTATTCGATAAGAAAATATGTGCATAAACTACGATGGAAACACTTTTACTGAACAAATTCCAGTATACGCATTAAAAAAGTTTTGTTATAAGAGATCATATGATGATGAAAATGTGTGTGACTGGACAAACCAACAGGCATCTGAAATGTTGTTTTGGCCATTCTAAAACGCCTTAACCGTTTCAGTATTATTATATTATTAATTACCTCCAGAGAGTCTGCAGCGTGTCAAGAGCGTCTGTTCTCCGCATCTAAAACGCCACCACGCGTTCATTGTGTGTCGGCATTGTCTTTTGAGGCACAAGTCATTTATTAAATAAAAAACAGTAAATTCTGTTTTTACTATTGATATTTGGCGACAGTTAATGAGCAAGTGACAATTTAGTTCGCTTTGATTCGTTGGATGGAAACGCTGCTTTATTCGCACATCTTTTATGCGATATTCCAGTTTTGCACATAAATTTCATTCACATTTTTGGATGGAAACATAGCTAATACATTTCAGTCACACAAAGAACAAACTCACGTACGAGAATAGTTTGTCCTTTTTTAATAATTAATTAGCTTAAATTCACTTACCTTCCACTGGCACATGTAACGTTACTAACTAGATTAATGGTATTATTACTCCTTCTAAAAACTATTTTTTTTAGTTCTGCTTACATTATCAATGTCATACCATCCTCTACGACTCGAACAATAAAAAAGGCAAACACACAAGTGCACTTAAATCTATTAAAACTTATCAACCTGTGTAAAAGTGGGAACCTTAAATGAAACATTTCCACTGAACATTAAGCTAAGGTTATCTGCATTCTTGTTTTGTCAGATTTGTTGTAGAAATCCGCTAGCCTATTTTATGTAATTTAATGCAATTACATCTGAAATAACTTCAAAATTATGGCCAATTCCCCACTTTTTCAAGTAAAAATTTTATAAACGTCACACATTACATTACTTTTTTAATTATACTTAATTATTTAAATACTTTAAATGTAAACTTGCGCGTTAACTTGAGCAGCTATGTTTTCCCACGCTAACTGTCTCTGTTTCACTGATGCAGTGGTGTTGCTTTTTTCAATATATGCTCATATTTGCTATAACTTTGCATGAGCACATCAAATTCAGCTGGAGAACTCGTAATATCTGCGCTCCGTTGATAATGCCTTTTTATAGTCACAGTGTGCGTGCCTAACTCTGAGTTGGTCTACTCAAAGTTGATTGATCCAACCCAGATCAGCTATTCTGAAACCAAAAACTCTTGAGTTTTTAATCTCTCGGTAAATCAACTCGGAGTTCAAGTTTAAACTCCGAGTTGGTTGAACCTCCTTACTGAAACAGGCCCCAGGAGAAAGTACTAAACTGCTGAAGTGTTTTAATTTTTATATAAAAGGCTTTTGTGGTGACGGCAGCTTAAAGACACCTCTCATATGGAGAATGAAGTCGCATGCAATGCTCAGGTGTGAGTTTTTCACAGACTTCAACAGAGTGTAAAAATATTGATAGTTCTGTATGTCTCATCTATCAAATCTGAGCTTTATTTTGTATTTTCTATTGGGTTCAGGTCAGGTGATTGGCTGAGCCATTCTACAGCTTGATTTTCTTTCTCTGAAAGCATTTGAAAGTTTTCCTGGCTGTATTTTGGATCATTGTTTTGCTGAAATGTCCACCCTGGTTTCATCTTCATCATTCTGATAATATAGATGTTGGACTGAAGCAGTGAATATTAATTTACAATGACGAAGGGCAGAGGGTTGCTGTCTGGGCTTCCACTGCCTTTCTACGCCTTCCTTTCTGCATGTGTTCAATACTTTTTTTGTTTGTGTCATTTCATTTTATTACACATAACTTCATTTGTAAAATAATTAATATTGTTTTCTTTGCATATATGGATTTTTTGGTTGTTACCAACATCTGGTGAAAATTTCAAGTCAGCAACACCTTTAGAAATATGTTTTCTGAGAAAAATGGTGGTGTAAATGACAGAAATATATTGTTTGCAGTGAAAATATTTGCAACATAATGCACAATTTGCAAACACTTCTCTTGTGATGCTTTTAGATGTTGGAATTTGTACGGATCATGGTTGAGCCTAAACATGATTCGGAACACACGTGACCCGCGGATTATTAATCAATTTTTTACTTGTAAATTAATCCTAAATTTGTAAATATTACAGAGAGATCGCTTCTCGCGTCATTCCAATCATATGTATGATAGCTTTGAGTCTTTCCTGTAAAATATAATGATAATGGCAGAAGTTGTGGTGGGTTATTGGGGATGTGGCGGGTTTCTTAGGTTATTAAAGGTGTTTTCTATCATTACTTGTTTAGCCTGCATTAATGCATTCAGTGTAAGCTGCACGATTAATCATTAAAAGATTGAGATCTCAACACCCACGCAACATAAATTATAAATGTTGGTGATTTGCATATGTTTATTAATTCTTCAAATCGCTGCATTTAAATCTGAGTTTGAAAAATGCAAAAATCAAGAAAGAGATTCAGTCTTTAGTTTTTAAACAGTTTATAGTTCAGATAAAACCAATAATGATTATCATATGCATTAACTTGACTGTCAAAAGTAAAAGTTGTAGGCAGCAATTAGATTATTTAACCAATAGGTGGCGACAACCAGCCATGAAAAATATGCCACTGAATAATTCTTCAAAAATGATCATCTATCAATGAAATATGAAGTTTTATGAGCGAATCACTTAATAATTTATTGAAAATGAGACTAAAATAAATATGGTTGTACAAATTATAATATTAGATTTCTACGTTTAGAATTATCAACAACAGTAGCAGTAACAGTGAGTTTTTTTACGGTACTGAATATTTTACAGTTTATTTTTATTCAGCTGATTACTACTTCGTTTTATTTTTTAATTAAAATACAGGTTCTAAGTTCTGTTTGTTAAAACCAAAAGTGTCTTTTCTGTAATAAATGGAAAGTAAATTACATTTGTCTCCTCTCCTTTGTGGCTGATCCGAAAAATAGTCCGATCCGTGACTAAAAAAACCATAATGTGATCCGAACCGTCAGATTTGTGATTCATTACACCACTATCAGTAATCATAATACTGTCAGTAGTAGTAATTTGTTTTTATATATTTTTTATTCATTCACATATATTGCAGGAATCTTGTTGGTTGGGCCTCCGGGTACAGGAAAGACCCTGTTGGCACGTGCTGTGGCGGGTGAGGCGGATGTGCCATTCTACTACGCATCTGGATCAGAGTTTGATGAGATGTTTGTTGGAGTCGGTGCCAGTCGAATCAGAAACCTTTTCAGTGAGTGCTTATCTTACATAATTGCTCTCCAAATGATGATTCCAGCCTGTCTGTTTCTCAATGATTTCATAAAGTGTGCCTAAAAGTCTCTGGAAGTAGCCAGAAGTGCTCTTTTATTTATTTTTATCTATGCTAGCTGAATAATTGTATTTAGGTTGTTTTTGTTTTAAAGTATTTATTTTTCTATATACAGTTGAAGTCAGAATTATTAGCCCTCAGGTGAATTCTTTTTCCAAATATTTCCTAAATGATGTTAAACAAAGCAAGGAATTTTTCACAGTATTTCCTATAATATTTTTTCTTCTGGAGAAAGTTTAATTTCAGCTAGAAGAAATTCAGTTTAATTTTTTTTAAAGGTGCCATATACTGCATTGGTTTAATAAGGTAAATTGTTCGCTGATATCCACATGGTAGGTTTATGACTTTGGTAAGTTCAAAAAAGTCTCCAGAAATAGTTTAAGCTAATTTATTATTCCATAAAATACCCATAGAATCAGAAGGTTCATGACTGACCATATATGGTTTGTCTTTAATGATTTAATGATTAATGAGCTCCGCTCTGACGTACCGCTATTACAGGCACACACACAGGGAGCACGGACAAATATAAACCCAATCAGCGTAATGTTAACCTATTTTGCTCACCAGATCTGTTGTGGATAAAGGCTAAACTATAATTAAATTTGACAAAAAAAGTGATCGAGATGTATTGCCTTGTATTTTGAAGCTATATTGTCAAAAAAAACACAGCCAGGAATTAATATCAACCTCTGCATGAACAGATGATAGTTGAGCTGAGTGATTTGACAGAGTTCAGCAGTCTACATGTGTTTGTTTAAACATGCGCATCAAATTTCACAATAAACATGATAAATTAACAAAATATGTAACTAAACATACCTTACGCCTCTTCGGAGTTGAGATTAATAAATGTGTAATTTGTAAATCCATAAAGTAATGCACTGTAAACAATTTGGGGCTCGCATTTTCAAAATAAAAATACCACATACATAGAATAACTAAGGGAGGAAAGTTATCACTGTTGTATCCCTTTGGCTTATCAAACGCAGCCTAAGGCGTGCATATTAATGATTTCAGAGCTTCTTTTTAGTCATCTCAGAGCTGAATATGAGTCTGTGTTCTTGATGAAGTGGGTGCTTGTCAGGTCCGGATGAATGACATTAAGTAGGCATACATGCAAATGCAGAGGGTGTGGCCTATGAGTAGGCCCACACGGAATCTGCGCGCGCAGAATTCTGCAGAATTTCCGCAGAATTCCACAGATTTTTAGCCCATCATTAATTCTGTTTATTTACTTGTGTAAATGTGTGTAAATCTAAATTTATTCAGTTTTTAAATTAATTACAGTAATATTATTGACTAATATGAAAATGTTCATCTGATTTATGTACAAGCCAGTTTGTAAAGTAATATTTTCTGTCTTTTAGTAGATATATTATATGAGAGACTTGCTTTGTTTACCAAATAAAGTGAATCTAATTGGATTTGCATTTTAAACATTAAATAAAAGTTAAAAAGGTATTATTTTTATTTCATATATTAAGGTTTTAGTTATGATACTCCCAAAATAATTCCGCAGATTTTTACCAAAAATCTCCTCATAAATAGCAAAAAACATTCGCAGATTCCGTCTGGCCCTGCCTATGAGTCTTATCAAAGTTTGTTTTGTCCTCTGATTGGCCCTTTGTCTACTGGGGTTTTACATTTGTGGAATTTACATGAAAACGGGGAAAGAGTGATGTCTGAGGCTCACGGTATGTCCATTTCCATATACTGATGTTTTATTATTCCTCTATGTCTTGGTATACCCAGATTTCCATTATAGGGCACCTTTAAAAATCATTTTAAGGTCATTATTATTATTGTTTATTTTAAGCATTATTTTTTTTGATTGTTTACAGAACAAACCACTGATATACAATGACTTTTTAATTAACCCAGTTAAGCCTTTAAATGTCACTTTAGGCTGATTATTAGTATCTTGAAAAATACCTAGTCAAATATTATGTGCTGTCATCATGGTAAAGATACAAGAAATCAGCTATTAGAAATGATTAAATTAAAACTATTCTGTTTATAAATGTGTTGAACAGAAACAGAAATTGGGGAAAAATATACAGGAGGGCTGATAATTCTGACTTCGTCTGTATGTAACTTTATTTATGGATTTTATGGCAATATTACAAAGAAAAAAAAGAACAAAAATAATGGGTAACACTTTATAATAACTACACACTATGAACCATTTATTAAGCATTAGCAAATATTGAATTCTTTATCTGTTAAGCATTAACTCTACACTAATAAACGTTAGTAAGCAGTTTATAACTGAAGCTACAAATGTTGTATTCTTGAAGTATAACCACATTTATAATGTGCTTAATAATTGTACTTTCATACTTTGTTAATGATTTATTTTTCATTACTAAATGAAGTATTGCATTATTAACAAACCAGTTATTTAAGCACAGTTGGTGTTTTTTTTTTAATCTTTCAGAATGAGTTAGTAAATGATTAACAAACTATTCAAATTAACATTTCTAATTCTTATTATTCAGGCATATATTAATAGTTAATTTGTATGTTAATAAATGCTTTATTAACTCAACTTCATCCAGTTTTGTGAACTAATCTAAAGTGAGGACTATTTATGCTTTATAAATCCCTTATAAATGACAATTAAAGGCTCAGTTACATTCCAAACAGGAAAAAAGTACATAAACTACTTTATTCATTTCTATTCATTTGAAGATACACAAATAAAACTAATCAAATAAAAAAATAAATCTTTGCAATCTTAACTGAAATAAAATTACTGAACAGTTTAAACTTTGCATCCTATTATATTGTTAATTTATTATATTGTTTTATCCAGTTTTATGTTGTATTTTGACACTCCTGTTATTCAACAATGTTTAAAGTTTACAGTCATTTTACTTGTTAGATAAGATTGCAAAGATTATTGTTTATTTGATACTAAGCCTTTATATGTCATTTATAAGGGATTTACAAAGCATAAATAGTCCTCACTTTAGATTAGGTCACAAAACTGCATTAAGTTGAGTTAATGAAGCATTTATTAACATACATAGTAACTATTACTATATGCCTGAATAATGAGATATATAAATGTTGATTTCAATAGTTTATTCATCATTTACTAACTCATTCTGAATGATCTTAAAAACCACCAACTACTCTTAAATTCAAATGGCTTGTAAATAATGCAATACTGAATTTAGTGATGAAAAATCAACCAGTCACAAATTATGAAAGTACAATTATTAAGCACATTATAAATATGGTTGTAAGTCAGGAATACAGCATTTGTAGCTGCAGTTATAAACTGCTTACTAACGTTTATTAATGTAGAGTTAATGCTTAACAAATAATGAATTCACTAGATGCTAACGCTTAATAAATGATTCATAGTGTGTAGTTATTATAAAGTGCTACTCAATAAGGATAAAACCCACCCCAAAAGTGTAAATAATTCAATTTAATCAAATACAGTGAAATAAAACCATGTGTTAAAGTATTTCCCCTGCATTTGTCCTCCAGGAGAAGCTAAAGGAAATGCTCCTTGTGTTATCTTTATTGATGAGCTGGACAGTGTCGGAGGAAAGAGGATCGAGTCTCCCATGCACCCCTATTCTAGACAGACAATCAATCAGCTGCTTGCAGAAATGGATGGGTGAGCCTTGATACACAGAACTTCATCACGACTTATAGCTGCACTCTGTCTAATGGGTCGTTTACACTGAGTGGTATGGGTCAGTACAGTATGGTGTGCTTTTATTTCCATTTTAATGGTCAGACATACCAAAATTGTAAACTGTACTAGACATGGGCCGGTATAAGATTCTGAAAGTACAAGGTTATAATAGTTCTGGATTTTTCAGTCGTTTTAGTTTTGTTTTGATTTTTGTGTTCAAGTTTAGTTTTTAGAGGCAGATTTACTAGTTTTATTAGTTTTTATTGTTTGAAATTGTTTAGTTTTAGTATAGTTTTTATTAGTTTCAGTGTTTTAGTTTTTTTTTTGTGTGTAAATTAGGATATTTGTTAGGTGCAAGATTCAAAATCATCAGAATAAATATTGTATAATATAAACTTAACTAAACATAGGCTACATTTTCTTGATAAAAGAACACTATTGCTGCGTCCCAAACCGCATACTATTCGTCGTAAATAGTATGTGAAAATAGAATTAGTATGTCCCAAATTGTAGTATGTTGAAAAGAGTATGCCAAAAACTCCCGGATGGTTTACTATTTCCGGTCAAAATTTTAAGTGTAGAAGCGTCCATACTCTAACCGCTGATATTGCCCACAGTACATTGCGCGTTGGACGTGAATTTTGATTAGAACTACAAAACGCGGGTGAAAAGTGTAAAAAAAAAACTACAAACATGATGGACGCGCGAGACCAACCATCAAGCAGAGAGGCTTCGGTAAAGATGTTTGTATGACTGTTAATTAATATCTAGCCCACTGGAGAATATTTAAATACCGCTGTCTGTGTTATATTTCATCTGCAACAACAATACTGAACTTATATAAAGATGTGTTTGGACATTACCGTCTGAATACAGAATTATCCAAAGACCTGAGGAGATTTCTCTGCATGAAAGACTTGTGAATGGGAGATTAACCTGCTGCTGCTTCTTCAATAAGATAGGAAATTAAATACGACAGAAATGTGGATGATTGACAGGGCTCTTAACTAAGCAACACAACGATCTGTTTAACGAGGAAGTAGTATGTCCCAAAGCTTGCATACTCTTCTGTTACACACTCAAAAGTATAAATTTTTCCTCCACAAACAAAATACCTACTTTTAGGGTGTAGTGTATGCGAATTGGGACGCAGCATATCAGTCTACCACTACCATCTTTCCATCCTCAAATTCAAACACAACAACCCACAAGCCCTAAATACAATATGTGTGCAAGGCTACTTCTGAGATTAGATGCACAGTAGTGATGGGAAGTTCAGATCTTTAATGCGAGTAGGATCTTTTGTGACAATCCAGCCAAGTTTGGACTCAACATATCAAAAATATGTAGTCGGCAATCATAATTTCAGTCAGTTAAAACATCACTATGTAGGGCCTTGTATATGTAATACACATTTATGTAGTGCGTTAACTTTAAATTAGCTTAAAAGGGAATATAACAAAACTTAAAGCGGCTTCAAAACAATCAACTCTTTTGAACGGAACAAACGAATCGTCCAGCACTCATTTGAACAGACAGTACTGTTGACTCCAAAACGAATATTGCTATTTAAAATAAAGTAAAAACACTTTAATACTTAAGCAGGGTAACAAGCAGGGTGACAACATCTAGGTATAAGGCAATAGATTCATAAATATACACATGCCACTTTCCTTTAAATACAAAAAGGACTTTATTGACTACAAACAAAACTGACACAAACACACATACGCACACACATTGCCTGATCGTATACCGGTCCCAAGGATGACCCATACCGAATTGTGCTGTACTGTAGTCTACTGAACCGTACCACTCAGTGGAAACACAAGTGAAAGGATCGTAAGTTTTGCTAATTCTCTTTTTATCTTCTCAAGGTTCAAGCCAAATGAGGGCGTCATCATAATTGGAGCAACAAACTTCCCTGAAGCTTTGGATAAGTGAGTTTTTATTTTTCCCCAAACATCTAAAGACCAAAGGCAGCTTTTTTTATATTGTTAACTAGTGTTGTCAAAAGAGCCGCTACTTCAGTACCAAGTCAGTGCTAAAGAAAATAAAACTACTTTTCCAGGTTTTCTTAAGCACCAGTAGTACCGAGGACTTGATCGGCCTGGTTTTAGATGCGATAGTGAAAGCTGTGCATTTGTGCTCACTTCATATCAGCACTGAGAAAGCAAAACATTCAGATTTATTTAGTCGTCACATGCAAGCACTTCTTTTTTTTTTTTGTTTGTTTTTTTTTACAGGAGTAGGCTAGAACAGGGGATCCCAATCTTTTCAGCCTGCGACCCCTAAAATAACAATGCCAGTGACTTATGACCCACAATATCCTCTGAGGGGATTATAAATATACAAACCTTACACACAACGACGCATACACACCAATAGCCCCATGTCTATTCTTGGTTTAATTTTGGAGACCGCCCCTCTGAGACCATCCTCCTTGTTCAGTTGTGGCCTGTATAGTTTAACCTGGTGACATAAAATTAATTAGCTGCATCTGACCCTATTGCTGTGTCTTTAATCTATAGTAGGGGTCGCAATCCAATGAAAAAAAAAAAATTAGCAAGTTGTTTTTTTTATGTTACTATTAATGTAACCGTTAACTAGCTTCATCATCAATGCAGACGACCTGCTTCATTTCGGATGTCTTTCAGGGATGTAGTTGTAGACCTACCAAGGCTACTTTGTATAAAACATAATGGTATTGTGTAGTCCTATAATGTGACGAAGCCGTTGACAATTTGCAAGATTATGAAATTGATTTGAATGCGCGTTGTCCACTTTTTCCGCTTTCTCATTTGCATGTCACGACCATGTGCGCTCTATGTACATTATAAATAAAGCCGCAGGACGCACATTTGTTGTTATTCTCTGTAAGTCATCTGTCTTTATGTCTTCATTAATTCAGTGCTACAGCCTAGCACCTCAAATTTAATACCTTAAAGTTTCTAAATATATTTTATAATAAATTAAAACTAATAAAAACAGGGACTAAGCCAAAGTGAAAGTGATAAACTTTTTAGGGATGTATGATTTAAAAACACACGCATATATATATATATATATATATCAATTTTTCTTATATATATATATATATATATATATATATATATATATATATTTTTTTTTTTTTTTTTCCGTGTGTTTTAAATAATAGAAATAATAATTCTAAAAAAATAATAAATAATATTCTTTATATAAATATTTGTTATAGGCCACACAATTTAAGTTTCATTTTCTGTTTTATTAGTTTAAAGGTTTAGCAGTTTAATAGTCACCTAAGTAATATTTAATAGGTTTATACGTTGTACCTCAATGTCGGGACAGATCCACTAACTCGGTTAGTTCTCTGTATATTCTGTGTCCACAGAAGATAACTTTCCCTGTAATTTAGTCGACTGTTTATTCCAACGTGGTAAACTACTAGTCAGTCAACAATTCGTAGTCATCTACTTTAACATTCTCTCTCTCTATATATATATATATATATATATATATATATATATATATATATATATATATATATATATATATATATATATATATATATATATATATATATATATATATATATATATTAGTGCTGGGCCGTTATCGGCGTTAACGTGCTGTGTTAATGCGAGACTCTTATCGCGCGATAAAAAAAATATCGCCGTTAATCTATTCTCAAAGTTGGGTTGGGAGCTGGGTCTATTTTACGCAAACTATGGTGATTTATACCTTGATATATTAGCGCGGATGTATACCTGACTGGTGAGCCATCTGCCCTTCTGAATCAAATCAGCAGGATGCCTGACTCTAACTGCAGTTCGGCGGTTTCACTTTAACTCACAAACATTTCATTCATTCCTTCGTGACAAACTGGGGTATTGGATGCAAATACGGAGTAAGGACAGGTGAAAGAGTTATGGAATTTAATAGCGCAAGCCAAATGGTAAGAAAAAAAACATCCGCATTTCGTTATGTGTGTGTTTGTGTATGTGTGTGTGCGGTCCTTTAGTGACAGCTGCGTGTGGATGTTGTCGGAAAATATGGCGAAAGGTCCTAAAGACCGTGGTGTTTACTTCAATAATGCCACTAATGTCTGCAAACTTCACGTCTTAATTCCTTTTCTGTTTAGTTCAGTTTAGACTTTATTCAGATTAAGGTTATCAGAAATCTCAGTTTGGAGCTTATGTAGGCCTACAGTTCAACATTGATGTTTAACTGAATAAACAGTTAGTAAACACAAGTACATTTTATTGAACATCATTTATTTTCATTACCAATTATCATAGTAGAACAGTTTCTCAAGCAGTTTGTGATGCATTTTGGAAACAGGAGATGAGCCCCTGGTCTAATGCGACACCCGGCTTGAGAAACCTGTTCTCAAAGACTTATTATTTGGGTAACACACATATTCTGAATGTTTTCGGCAGAATTCAAATGAGCCATTTTAATCTAGATTAATCTAGATTAATTTCGAGATTAATCTAGATTAATCTAGATTTAAAAAATTAATCTATGCCCACCTATAATATATATATATATATATATATATATATACATGCATACATGCATATGCCTGTTTGATTAGGAGTTACTCATTACTGAAAAAAGTATCATCGTTAGTAACGCCGTTTATTTATAGCACCATTATTCCCATCACTGGTGACAACCCTAGTGTTAACCAAAGTTAATAAGAGATGATATAAGAGAGTTTGTTGATTTAAAGGTTCTTTTTCTACACTATTACTGATCGATAAGACGTCTGAATGCTGTCTTGTTTCCTAGTGCTCTGATCCGACCCGGTCGTTTCGATATGCAGGTCACTGTTCCCAGACCAGATGTAAAAGGCCGCACTGAAATCCTCAAGTGGTACCTTAAAAAAATTAAAGTGGACACTGGTGAGTGGCCTGTTAAATATTCAGTTATTACATACAGTTGAAGTCAAAACGATTCACCCTCCTGTGAATTTGTTTTTCAGAGCAACAGAGCAAGGAATTTTTCACAGTATTTACTATAATATTATTTCTTCTGGAGAAAGTCTTATTTGTTTGGGTTTGGCTAGAATAAAAGCAGTTTTTAGTTTTAGTTTTTGGCTAGAATAAAAGCAGTTTTTGGTCAATATTATTAGCCCCTTTAAGCAATATTTGTGTTGGATTGTCTACAGAACAAACCATCATTATACAATGACTTGCCTAATTACTCTAACTTGCCTAATTAACCTAGTTAAGCCTTTAAATGTGACTTTACGCTGAACACTATCTTGTCAAATATTATGTGCTGTCATCATGGCGAAGATAAAAGAAATCAGTTTTTAGAAATTAGTTGTTCTTTAGACGTGTTGAAAAAATCTTCTTACCTTCAAACAGAAATTGGGGAACAATATACAGGAGGGCTCACAATACTGACTTCAACTGTTTATACACAAGTCTATAATGTTTAATAAATGTAATAATGCAGTAAGATAATTGTTGATGGGCTTTAGCTGTGGAGGCAGAGGTCATTGCTCGAGGAACGGTTGGCTTCTCTGGTGCCGAGCTGGAGAATCTGGTAAATCAGGCTGCGCTTAAGGCCGCTGTGGACGGTAAAGACATGGTGACCATGAAGGAGCTGGAGTTTGCTAAAGACAAAATACTGATGGGTAAGTGTCTTGACTTCAGTTTTTTTCATGAAACAGTGAACATGCTAATAACTTGGAGATTATTATTATTATTTTTAAAGACATTTAGTTAAATGTTTTTTTTTTTATTGGCCAGCCCTTACACTTAAGAAATGATGTTTGCTGTTTGTTCAAACTGCTTAGTTAAAATGAGCTAAAAAAACCGTTTTTTATTATAATTTTTTTTTTGTTACAACTTAATTGTTTTGTTTAATCCATTTCAATTTGTAAAAACTAGTAACTTAATTCCTTCATGTTGTCAAAACGACTGTGTGGAACTCAGCATTTTTTACAGTGTACTTAAAGCAAAGACTATAGAATACACAAGACATGTCACTGTAGTTTTGAATGGGTTAAAGTGTAATTGTCAATATGGCAAATGAAGCCCCGCCTTCTAGCACAGGAGCCAATCATTGATCGCGATAGACTGACGATTCTACAGGGGAGAAGCTCAGACCAGACGTGTGCTTTCACAACAGTTTTTGTTGTCAACAAACACACTGGAATCTAAGCAAATACTTGCTTCACAGACATAAGAAATATATCCACATAAAGCTTAAAATCTGTGCTTTTAAATGAACCAACTATACTTGAAAACAAACGTTTTCTGGTTTTGTAATCTGTATGAAACGAGCGTGAGGTACAGTCCGTCTTGTCAAATGAACCTCACATGACAGCAACTACTCAAACGCCCACAAACTTGTAAACAAAAGCCCCTTTCACACAGTAATACCGGTAAATATCCAGAAAATTTCCGAAACGACTTTACCGGTAAATTCATAAAAAAGGTGTTCACACAGGCACGGACGTTCCGTAATTTTTCCAATTTTTCACACATACATTCCAAAATACCGGTAAATTCCCACATCATTAACCAGAAATGACCTCTAAACGGCAGCACTTGTATTTCTAAACATAAAAGGGGTCTGCCTTTTCTTGATGGTTTCACTTTTATTTAAATCTTTAGCATTCGTGCAGCTGCTTTGTGAGACATCTAAAGGCAGAAACGTGAACTGCAGCTCAATGTTTACACACTTGACTGCATTACACACTCTGTGGATGGATAAGTATTGTGAACAACTTTATTTGAAAACATATGGAGGAACACTTTCCCTGGGGCTCACCGGCTCCTTCACCTGCACTCCGCTTCACGCAGAGCTTGAAGGTGAACAAACAGCTTTATCTTTATTCCAACCTGATAAACTACTAGTCAGTCAACAATTCGAAGTCCTCTACTTTAAAATTCTCTCTCTCTCTCTCTCTCTCTCTCTCTCTCTCTCTCTCTCTCTCTCTCTCTCTCTCTCTCTCTCTCTCTCTCTCTCTCTCTCTCTCTATATATTCAATTCAATTCAATAGTTGCTTTATTGGCATGACAAATTTTACAAATGTATTGCCAAAGCATTTATAAAGTTTACATAAAAAAAGTAACATGCATATATAATTAAAAAAAAACAGCACACAACATAGTAGTAGTAAAAAAAACAAAAAAAAAAAAGAATAAAATAATAATTATATATATTAATAATAATCTGAATATATATATATATATTATAATTAAATAAAATATAAATAATATATCATATTATTCAATATATCATATTTATGGTGGCTTGAGAAAATCATAACTTTCCGCCAGACTGTCATACAGAATTAAGTTTACGCTCATTTAACTCAGACTACCAATCTGCCAATCACTGATGACCTTTTAACTTACTAGCCACACCCTAGCAACCACTTACGCCACCCTAGCAACTGTCCCATAGACTTCTATTGTTAAATAAAAATTAACAAACTGCCATTGACTTTACATTGGACATAGTAACAACATACCAATTCATACTAACAATATACTACTCCATACCAGAAACATACTAATCATACTAGCAACATGCTAATTTATACTAACAATATACTAATCCATAATGGAAACATACTAACAAACATACTAATCATACTAGCAACATGCTAAATCATACATAAACATACTAGCAACATGCTAATTTCTACTAACAATATACTAATCCATAATGGAAACATACTAACAAACATACTAATCATACTAGCAAACATGCTAATTCATACTAAATTCATGCTAGCAGCATGCTAGTTTACACTAGAAACACGCTAGTGACATGCTAAATCATACTCAATGCTAACGACATGCTAATTTATGCTAGAAACATGATAATTTATGTTAGCAGCTGCCTAGCAACCACTCAGAACACCTTAACAAGCACCTAGCAACATCTTTTTAACCATCTAGAACACCCTAGCAACCGCCTAGCAATCACCCAGAACACCTTAGCAATGGTCTAGCAACGCCTTAGTAATGACTTAGAACACCCTGGCAACGCCTTAACAACCGCCTAGCAGCCACTCAGAACACCTTAGCAACTGCCTAGCAATGCCTTAGCAACCATTCAGAACACCATAGCAACTGCCCAGCAACACCTTATCAACCACTCAGAGGATCCTAGCCCCGGCCTAGCAAACATACAAAACACCCTAGCAGCACCTTAGCAACGACCTAGAACATCTTAGCAACCACCTAGCAGCCAATCAGAACATCTTAGCAACTGCCTAACAATGCCTTAGCAACCACTCAAAACACCCTAGCAACCACCTAGCAATGCCTTAGCAACCGCCTAGCAACCACTCAGAACACCTTAGCAACTGCCTAGCAACAACTCAGAACACCCTAGCAACCACCTAGCAACGTCTTAGCAACCACCTATCAATGCCTTTGCAACGACCTAACAGCCACTCAGAACACCTTAGCAACCACCTAGCAATGCCTTTGCAACGACCTAACCACCACTCAGAACACCTTAGCAACCGCCTAGCAATGCCTTAGCAACCACTCAGAACACCCTAGCAACACCTTAGCGACCACCTAGAGCAGCCTAGCAACACCTTAGCAACCACTCAGAACACCCTAGCAACTGCCTAGCGACCACCTAGAACACCCTAGCAACGCCCTAGCAATATATACATTATAATATAATATATATATATTAGGGATGCAACAATACAGTTAGCCTACGGTTCAATACATACCTCGGTTTTTTAACACGGTTTTCGGTTCGGTTCTGATGGCTTGACACATGTGTTTTTTGTTATTTTATGCTTAATTCAATAGGCAATAGGAGAAAAACATAAAAACCATTTATTGCAATACTTGAAAACATATGGAGGAACACTTTCCCTGGGGCTCACTGGCTCCTTCACCTGCACTCCGCTTCACACAGAGCTTGAAGGTGAACAAACAGCGGTTCATCATAAGCATTTTATCGATAATGTTTTTACACAGTTGGCATTCAGAAGGAACCTAGAAACATTATCTGACTAATATCTAGCAGCTGAATGTGTCTGGAAAAATATTCAAAGGTTTTTGTTTTCATAAATAGCGCGGATGTGAATGTGCCTGAATGTTCTAGACATGAGTGCGCTCTTTCCGACAATCTTCCTTCTGCGTTCACAAAGCGCAGCATTGCGGCAAATTACCAGTAATGTTACAACTTCTCTTTCCGGAAAGTTGCCGAAACGAATTTGCCGGTATTTTCAAAAAGGGCCTGTTCACACATACAGACCTTTCCGCTCTCTATGGAAACGGGCTAAAGACTCGCTGTCATTTCTGGGGGAGATCCACTATCAAGACCAAAAATATATACAGCAGGGCTAATAATTCTGACTTCAGCTGTATATTGTCATATTTTTATGTTCTCCATTGGCTTTCCCTCTCTGCAGGGCCAGAACGCAGGAGTGCAGAGATCGACAAGAGGAATAAAGAGATCACCGCGTACCACGAGTCAGGCCATGCTATTATTGCATACTACACCAAAGACGCCATGCCCATAAATAAAGCCACGATTATGCCAAGAGGCCCAACTTTGGGTCATGTGAGTAGCTTTTAGATACACATTTAATCCATTTGTTTAAAGGGGACCTAATATGCAAAAATCACTTTTATAAGGGGTTTAAACACAGCTGTGTGGCAACAGTGTAAATATAACTAGCTTCGATTGATAATGTCATTCATTTATTTTTTAGAATCACACTTGATAAAAATACACTGCCTGACAAAAGTCTTGTCGTCGATTTCAGTTGTAAGAGCAACAAATAATAACTTGACTTCTAGTTGATCATTTGGAAAAGTGGCAGAAGGTCGATTTTTCTGATGAATCATCTGTTGAACTGCATCCCGATCTTCACAAATACTATATAAGACCTACTGGAACCCACATGGACCCAAGATTCTCACAGAAATCAATCAAGTTTGGTGAAGGACAAATCATGGTTTGGGGTTACATTCAGTATGGGGACGTGTGAGAGATCTGCAGAGTGGATGGCAACATCAACAGCCTGAGGTATCAAGACATTTGTGCTGCCCATTACATTACAAACCACAGGAGAGGACAAATTCTCCAGCAGGATAGCACTCCTTCTCATACTTCAGCCTCCACATCAAAGTTCCTGAAAGCAAAGAAGGTCAAGGTGCTCCAGGATTGGCCAGCCCAGTCACCAGACATGAACATTATTGAGCATGTCTGGGGTAAGATGGAGGAGGCATTGAAGATTAATCCAAAGAATCTTGATGAACTCTGGAAGTCCTGCAAGAACGCTTTCTTTGCCATTCCAGATGACTTTATTAATCAGTGATTTGAGTCATTGCAGAGATGTATGGATGCAGTCCTCCAAGCTCATGATGGAGTCAGACACAATATTCATTCTGTTTCCACTGCACCATGACTTTATATTCTATACTGGACATTATTTCTGTTCAGTGACGAGACTTTTGTCTAAGCAAAGTCAGATCTTACTGTCCTAATTAAATCATTGTAAATCAAGGCATGATCATATTTTATTGTGGTAAAATAAGCGTAATCTAGAGGCCTTTGCCTTTCATATAAGCCACTTCTGATACCAAATGATCAACTAGAAGTTATTATTTGCTGTTCCGAAAACTTGGATAGGCAACAAGACTTTTGTCAGGTAGTGTAGTCTGCAGAAACACTGTGATTGACTTTCTCCCTTTGTACGAGTCATCAGAGGGGGAAAGCCCTGCCCATTTGTGCATTAGCATAGACAGCCCGGAGTGAGAAGCAGCCGTCTGCCATAATGCTGCGTTCACACCAGACGCGGAACGCTCGGCTAAATTGCGCTATTTGCGCGTAAATAGACGCGTGAACGTTTGAGTTCACTTGCTTCATTCGCGCGTCAGACTCCGCTTCATTCACGTGTCAAATTCACTTCAGAACAGACGCGGATTCGCGTCATGGGCAGGGCTTCTGTCTGCCCGCTGACTGTAGCATCGTTGCTAAATGGCTAACATGGATTTTATTGATAAAATAACTGTGTTTATGTGCTTTATGAAGGCTGAAAAACAGCGTAGATATGTTTGGAGTAGTGTCTGAGTCCACTAGATCCTTTCAGAGGTGCACCCAGCTCTGTGAGCTTATAAACTCCTCCAGAAACTTAACCTGGATGACGAAGGCTTCCAGCGGTGCTTCTGACTGAGCCAAGCCCAGTTTGATGAACTGTTGTCGGTGTCGGCTGAAGGATTTCCCCCGGACACCAACAACAGGTGCTACGTCACAATCATGTTCCTACAAGAACAAGCTCCTGATTGGCTAACGCGGCGCGAATGTCCACAGAAGTTCAGATTTTTGAACTGGTGCAATTTGCGCGTTAAGCACGTCAAACGTGCAAAACGCTAAATTTGCCATTTGCGTGTATCGCGCCGCAGGATGCCTATTCGCGTTTGCATTGACTTAACATGTAAATCACTCGCGCTTGACGCTTCTTCCGTGTCTGGTGTGAACGCAGCATAAGAGTTTTTACCTGCTGAAGATTACGTCAGCGACTATAAATGTGGAGTTTTACGATGCACAAATGAACACTGTAGTCTCCATATACTGCCTTCTTCTTACTCTACTTTTGACATTTTCATTTTTTCACAGAGATGACATTAGTCCTGCTTTGAATCTGCCACTATGCTGACACACAGGCATCTGTAGCTCCGCCTTCTTTTGAAAAGAGCACAGTCTCATTTGAATTTAAAGCGACAGCCACCAAAATGGCACAATTAGGATCAAAGCCTAAAAGGGGGTTGTTTCAAAGAGTTATAAAGCATTATTTGCGTGATATTTGGAGCTGAAACTTCACATATACACTGTAGGGACGTCAGAGACTTATTTTAGTTTAGTAGATACTTTAATTGTAGTAATTCAATCTCAATTCTTCACAGGTGTCCATGCTTCCAGAGAATGACCGCTGGAGTGAAACCCGTGCTCAGCTTCTGGCTCAGATGGATGTCAGTATGGGCGGTCGAGTGGCTGAGGAGCTCATTTTCGGCAATGAAAATATCACCACAGGTATGTTGCAGAACCGCTAGCTCTGCTGTCCAAGGCTATTATGGTGCGTTAAAAGAACACCTCAAGACTAAAATTTAAGCTCAAATGATGCTTATTTCTCATGTGTGAAATGTTTTGATTTTAGGAGCATCAAGTGACTTTGACAGCGCCACAAAAATAGCTAAAATGATGGTGACCAGATTTGGCATGAGTGAAAAGGTTTGTCGATTTTCTATTTGTGAGCCCTCCATTTATGCTGTTTATTTAGAAAATGATGCTGACAGTCGTTTTGACTCTCCATCAAGGGTATTGTGATGTATGTGAGCAGTTTTACTAGGGCTGGACACTAATTCGATATCAATATATATCGCAATAGAATTTTTTTCAATAAGGGTGATATGATTTTTGAACCCATTTCCGATATTTCGATATAAATTTGCATATATATTATTATTTATATAAGATCTTATACATGTATCACTTGTCACTGAATGACGTTCAGTGCTCAGCCGTCAGAAAGAGCGTGATCTGATCTCACTTACGTGATGACGAACAACACAGACACGCTGCCTGCCAGCGCTCAGCATAGCAGTTGGTTAAGCTGCGCCGCAGAAAGTTTTAGCTACAAAATGAGTGCTCTGAATACATATGCGAATGAACCAGCTTCCACAAGTAAGAATGCAGACGAAATAGTTGATAAGAAAGGAAAGACTAATGCAGTGGTGTGGAAGTGGTTCAGTAAAGTTAGCAACAGATTCGCAGATTCGTCTTTTCCAGATCAATAACTCATGACCGAAACATTGTTCCTACACAAATAGCACCTTTTTTCAACTGTCGCAATGTATACAACCACCCACAACCTTATTTTCCTAAAAATGAGCTTTCCTACGCGCTGAACGCATTATATTGATCTCTATGCGCAGGCGGCAAAGAGACCGATCCCTAGGGACCGTCTACAAAGAGCAAAACGCAAAAACCAATACTACAAAAGCTGTCAATAACTTCCCCCTAACTCATTATACTGCCATCAAACTCAGATCACACGTCACTGCTGTCCTGCTGGTTAGACTACAACACTTATTTTTCTAAAAAACTATTTTGCATATTTTTTATGAATTTTTATTATGAAAAATATTTAATAACTGTACTGTAAATTACTGTACTCTCACCAAATTCAGTTCACACATCACTGCTGTCCTGCTGGTTAGACTACAAAACTTATTTTTCTAAAAAACTATTTTGCATATTTTTTATGAATTTTTGAGCTTTATTTATTTGATAGTTTATTTCACATTTCTTGCTTGTATAGGCTAAATACAAATAAAAAGTGAACAAATTTTTTTGTACTGTTTTTATTTAAAAAAAAACTTATAAGAGTCTGGAGGTATTATCGACTTTGCAAATTCACTTTGCAGACATTTGTAGGTACAGACATCCATTGTGTGCGTTCTTGGGAGTTTTTCCTTTCTTTTTAATATTGTCCATATCGATATCGGAATTATATCGTATCGACCGAAATAAAAATATATATCGTGATATAAATTTTTGCCATATCGTCCAGCCCTAAGTTTTACGAACAACTCCAGGATCCAAAAGAAGTATACTGGAGTATCGTATCGTATACTGTAAAATCTGATACAGGGTTTCTACAGGTTTTATCAAGTCAATTTATGACTTTTAAAGACCTTTTTAAGACCATTATGAATGAAATTTCAGACTTACAAAAGGCTAAATGCTAAGGACTTGTTAATAACCCATTAAAAACAACATTAAAAACAGATGTTGATGTTAGGAAGACAATTAATCCATATTGGTAAACTTTTGAGATGGAGTGTTAGTGACTGTATGGGTGTCAGCCTGATTGGCTAGCTTTACTTGAACATAGGAAAATTAAGACCTGTTTAAAATGTTTTATGATCTACAACACAACATTTCAGTGAATTTAAGACCATTTAAGGTCTAAATGTTTGTTTTTGAAATTTAACCTGCGATAATACGATTAGATTGACCACTTTTTTTATTTTATTATTTACAAAGTAAGCATAATCTTTATGATTCTGAGAACCCCAAAATGCGGCGATCCCTTTTTGAGATAACCCATAACTAAATGTATTGCTTATGTGTAAGAGGAAAGAAATATACGCAGGAAAATAAGTGTATTATTATTACTTCATTATGAAATGTGCTTTTATGTAAAAGTCAATGTAATCAAACAAAGATGTTTTTAAAAATGATGTCTGTATGTTTCTATGTGAAGTAGAATTAAATAGTTAATCTCATGTTGCCTCCTAGTCTTCAAAAAGCCAAATGAAATGGCAAATGTGTTCAATTTTTACTTGCAATGTTATTTCTATACATGAAAATGTTGTTAAATTTTTATACTTCAATTTATGCTTGTACATTGTGGGGTAAATTTTATACTTGTAAATGTTCCACAGATAAACTATATATATATATATATATATATATATATATATATATATATATATATATATATATATATATATATATATATATATATATATAGTTCATTAACGCAAATTTCTAAGCAGCCAATCACATGGCATCAACTCAATGCATTTAGGCATGTAGACATGGTCAAGACGATCTGCTGCAGTTCAAACTGAGCATCAGAATGGGGAGGAAAGGTGATTTCAGTGACTTTAAACGTGGCATGGTTGTTGGTGCCAAACGGGCTGGTCTGAGTATTTCAGAAACTGCTGATCTACTTAAGATTTTCACGCACAACTATCTCTAGGATTTACAGAGAATGGCCAAACTGGTTCCAGCAGATAGAAAGGCAACAGTAACTCAAATAACCACTCGTTACAACCGAGGTCTGCAGAAGACCATCTCTGAACACGCAACACGTCCAACCTTGAAGCGGATGGGCTGCAGCAGCAGAAGACCACACCGGGACACTCCTGTCAGCTAAGAACAGGAAACTGAGGCTACAATTCTCACAGGCTAACCAAAATTGGACAATAGAAGATTGGAAAAACTTTGCCTGGTCTGATGAGTCTCCATTTCTGCTGCCACATTCGGATGGGAATTAAATTTGGCATCAACAACATGAAAGCAGAAATCCATCCTGCCTTGCAACTGCGTGATGCTATCATGTCAATATGGAGCAAAATCTCTGAGGAATATTTCCAGTACCATGTTGAATCTATGCCACGAAGGATTAAGGCAGTTCTGAAGGCAAAAGGGGGTCCAACTCGGTACTAGTAAGGTGTACCTAATAAAGTGGCCGGTGAGGGAGAGAGAGAGAGAGTGTGTGTGTGTGTGTATATATATATATATATATATATATATATATATATATATATATATATATATATATATATATATATATATATATATATATATATAATTTTTATGGTAACCTTTTTATCTACTTGGGGGAAAGAATGCCATTTTTGTGTCTCAATGACCTTTTTGGAGTTTTGGCAGGTTTTTCAGTGCTGTATAATAACATAACACAAGTTGACGTTGTTTGCTTTCGTTATAGTTGGGTGTGATGACATACGCCGACCTCACCAAGCAGAGCCCAGAAACTCAGGCAGCCATTGAACATGAAGTCCGGATACTTCTGAGGGTGAACTAGTTTTTTCCTGATCTTTCTATTAAAATCAAAATGCACGATCTTTATTTTGCTAGCTCACATTGTTGATCTAAATCCGTAACGTTAATCCGCTAAAAAAAAGTTTGTTCTTCAATCAAAATCTGACCATTTGCTTCCGCGGTTGGAGTGTAAAGGCTGATTAATACTTCTCTTGATCTCTAAAGGGGAAAAGTGCAAAAGAAATCTGCTTATGAAAAATGTTTAGTTGGACACTGCACAGACCCACAGTAGTCTACACTTTAAAATAATATTATAATTTATTATATTCATCATTAATATTATTAAAATGAACCAATGAAATTGACAAAACGCAGAACCTTTTAAATGTTTGCTTTCATTTTGACATGGCTAAAGCGCACTTTTACAGTAGTGAAAGGAAACATCCCATTATGCAGCAGCAGTCTCAAGTTAGGACACTTAGGCCCAGTTTCACAAACAGGGCTTAGCTTAAGCCAGGACTAGACCTTAGTTAAATTAGGCTATTTAAGCCACATTTTTAAAAACAGCCTTAAAAAAATACATTACTGGTGTGCACATGTAGACAAAGAATGACACTGATATATTTTAAGACATCTCACTGCAAGTTATTTTCAGTTGAGACAGCTCAAACATGCAATTTAATCCATGACTAGCCTTAAACCTTGTTTGTGAAACCGGGGGTATATGTCTTTTATTTTAAAAGATGATCGGTTTAGTCTTTTAGTATATAGTATACATATAGTGCATATGTAGGTATGTAGTGCGTGAGTAAGTGAATTTGCCGGGGATCAACATGCGCTACAGGTAGGCTGAATGACAATCTTTTAAAAATATGCAATATAGGCTATACTGCTATTTGTTCATGAAAAATTAAACACCAGAAAATATACTGTAGGCCTATTTTAACAGCTAAAGCATATCGATTTTATTTTGGCTTGTAAGTTCATGGCCCTAAAAATGAAAATGTAACCTGAAAAAAGTAATTAAAATAGGCTAAATAATTAAATAAAATGACAGGTAGGCCTAGTAACCTAATGGTTTATGATGGCGTTTTTACAAATGCCAACTGGACAATTTCACGGAAAAAACCCCACTTATGATAGCCTAACATAAATCATTATTTCTACCTTTAAAATTATAATAGAAGTTATATAGCCTATTGAGTTGCATGTTATCCGTGCCAAAATGTAACCGTTTTTCACGGTAATAACTGTAAATGTCTTTCTTTTTTTGAGGTAGACAGTCTCTCTGTTTTGCTACACTAATGCCTTAAAATGTAACTAAGTAACACATTTAGCTACTATTTTTATAAAATGACATTAGATGTAACATTTCACTTTTTCCTAACACTGATGTTGGTTGGGTAATGAAGCGTGATGACTCGGTTATGCTGATTTTACTATATTTATTTACCGGTTATATGAATAGTGGGTTAGCTTGGATGTGTGGGCATAGTTTGACATCTTTACCTAAAACTTTAAACATTTATAATATTTGAAATGGGGAGAATAAAATATAATTGAATCCACTCGTTTGGCGCTGAAGCCATGATGCTTCTGCGTTAATAAACGGTATCGTTGCATAACCTTCATTGATAATCAGTAATAGCGAATCTGTGCATATTATTATTACTATAAAAAGTATATTACTGCCTAACTGAGTAACTTGGGCAGAAATGCACAGTAATAAACAAGTGAATAAATAGCCAAAATAAAAGGAACAATAGGGACCAAAATCAGTCACTAGGTCTAGTGCCCCCCTATGGGATTAAAACGCCCCCTCAGTTATGACATCCTGGCGCCAGGCTTGCGCAGAACTATAAATGCATGACTACATGGACGGCATCGCTCAACACAGAAGTATAAACCAGCCTTCAGTCCTTCTGTTGACGTCAACCCGAGCAACTGCATATTAATACCCCCTCTAACCGTTAGTTTGCTATTAATGAATGATGCGCAAAAGAAAGCCCCGCCCCCTACTCAATATTCAATTTCATTTTGAAGCACATCAATGTACTGACGTCTCAGCAACTTCTGTTTCACGCAGAATTTAACGAAACACTTTTTATACTGACTACTGATTTATTATTATTAGTTTCTGACTTGCTTATTTGTTTGCATAGGATTCCTACGAGCGTGCTAAAGTTCTCCTGAAGTCCCGCGCTAAAGAGCACAGAAACCTGGCGGAGGCTTTACTGCGCTACGAGACATTGGATGCCAAAGAGATTCAGCTGGTCCTGGAGGGAAAGGCTTTAGGCAGCAGATGAAGACTCAGCCGAACCCTAAAACACATGAATGTACATATGCAACCGAGAGCTTGGTAGGCCTACACTCCCCATTGGTAACGTTTATTTTTTGAGCCATATCTCTGAAATGAGTCTTGATAAGGAAGGCATCACAAACTCCTTCCATGAGAATTTCACTGGTTTATTCTATATTTCAATGTTACTTCTGTACCATTGCGTTGACTATATAGGTGCTGCCTTATTTGTAGTGATGCAGAAGCTGATGTTGAAAATAAATCCGTAAGCTGTCAAGTTCACTATAAAGTCGCCGTTTGAGCCGAACTAAGTTTGACCTATGAGAAATGTAACGTATTTCTCACTAAGAGGGACTGTGGAATGTTTTCAAAGCACTTTGTTAGTGGAACGTTTAGGTTTATTTGTGTGTTACGTGATATAATATCATATTATCTGCTCCTGAGCAATGCTGCTTGAGAATACCTTTAGTTGGAGAAAAAGTCAACGAATCAAAAAATCTGGGTTTAAAAAAACAAAACGTTAACAGATATACATGTATAAATACTACTTCTCAGCAAACGTTTTTGGTGTTTAATAGATGTCTAATAGACGTCTAAACATAGTCGTCTTGGCTAAAACAAGGCTAAATTTGGGCTGTGAGTAAAAATCTAATAGAAGTCTGAGAATAGGCCAAAGCTAGACTATTCGTCAAATAGACTGAAATGAATGACTGCACATATTACGTCTGTCTATTTGACGACTAGTCTAGTTTTGGGCTATTCTATTAATAGACGTCTATTAGATTTTCACTGACAGTCCAAGTTTAGCCTTGTTTTAGTCAAGCTGTCTACATTTAGATGTCTATTAGACATCTATTAAACACAAAATTGTTTGCTGGGTTGGGTCAAGTTTCCAGTGATTGGTTTATTTCTGAAACATCTTTAAGGGGGTAGTTCATGCAAAAATGGACAATTCTGTTGTTAATTATTCACTCTAGTGTCGTTCCAAACCACTGAGTCCTTCGTTCATCTTCAGAACACAAGTTAAGCTATTTTAGATGAAATCCTGGAGCTCTCGTCCTCCATAGACAACAAGTGTCCTGAGATGACGTGCCCAAAAATTGTCAAAACATTCCATATAATACCGCTTTCGTGTGCCTAGAACATTGTAAAAACGGCTTGGTTCACCAATATTTTTGGTTCCTTTTCTGAATTTTCTGGACTGTTGCTGTCTATGGAGGATGAGAGCTCCAGGATTTCATCTAAAATCCATCTTAGTTTGTATTCCAAAAATGAACGAAGATATCAGGGTGTTTTGAATGAAACGAGAGAGTGATTAATAACAATTTTCAGTTTTTGGACCATCACAGGACTATTTTATTCCAATCTGGATCATCACGTTCTATACATTAATTTGATTATATACACCAATCATAAGACAAAAGGGAGCCGTAACTCATTCATTTCTCAGTGATTACGTTGGGTTCACTCAGCTTTATTCTACGTTATTTATTCATGTACAGTAGCTTTACATCTCTACGTTTACCTTGCCTCATTGTTATGTTTGCCTTTTACCCAAGCTCGTTTTAGTTGTGTATATACCGTATATATATTTATAATCAATAAAATCGAAAACGAGGATGTTGTATATAAGTGTATAGATTGATTTTAGTCTTGAGCTCGGCCTGGGTTGTAATTGAAAATGACTTCTTTTTTTTGTTTGTTTGATGCTGAACTGAATAAAAGAAACATCCCTACGCAAAAACTCGTTGTTTCATGTTCTGGAGCAACCCTTGCGTCACAATAACATTTCGTGTCATTGTCATTGTTTCGGATCACACACCTAACATAGCTGGCTACCTAATACATGTTTATACATGTATATACAGGGAATGCAGAATTATTAGGCAAATGAGTATTTTGACCACATCATCCTCTTTATGCATGTTGTCTTACTCCAAGCTTTATAGGCTCGAAAGCCTACTACCAATTAAGCATATTAGGTGATGTGCATCTCTGTAATGAGAAGGGGTGTGGTTTAATGACATCAACACCCTATATCAGGTGTGCATAATTATTAGGCAACTTCCTTTCCTTTGGCAAAATGGGTCAAAAGAAGGACTTGACAGGCTCCGAAAAGTCAAAAATAGTGAGATCTCTTGCAGAGGGATGCAGCACTCTTAAAATTGCCAAGCTTCTGAAGCGTGATCATCAAACAATCAAGCGTTTCATTCAAAATAGTCAACAGGGTCGCAAGAAGCGTCTGGAAAAACCAAGGCACAAAATAACTGCCCATGAACTGAGAAAAGTCAAGCGTGCAGCTGACAAGATGCCACTTGCCACCAGTTTTGCCATATTTCAGAGCTGCAACATCACTGGAGTGCCCAAAAGCACAAGGTGTGCAATACTCAGAGACATGGCCAAGGTAAGAAGGCTGAAAAACGACCACCACTGAACAAGACACACAAGCTGAAACGTCAAGACTGGGCCAAGAAATATCTCAAGACTGATTTTTCTAAGGTTTTATGGACTGATGAAATGAGAGCGAGTCTTGATGGGCCAGATGGATGGATCGGTAAAGGGCAGAGAGCTTCAGTCCGACTCAGACGCCAGCAAGGTGGAGGTGGAGTACTGGTTTGGGCCAGTATCATCAAAGATGAGCTTGTGGGGCCTTTTCTGGTTGAGGATGGAGTCAAGCTCAACTCCCAGTCCTACTGCCAGTTTCTGGAAGACACCTTCTTCAAGCAGTGGTACAGGAAGAAGTCTGCATCCTTCAAGAAAAACATGATTTTCATGCAGGACAATGCTCTATCACACGCGTCCAAGTACTCCACAGCGTGGCTGGCAAGAAAGGGTCTAAAAGAAGAAAAACTAATGACATGGCCTCCTTGTTCACCTTATCTGAACCCCATAGAGAACCTGTGGTCCATCATCAAATGTGAGATTTACAAGGAGGGAAAACAGTACACCTCTCTGAACAGTGTCTGGGAGGCTGTGGTTGCTGCTGCACGCAATGTTGATGGTGAACAGATCAAAACACTGACAGAATCCATGGATGGCAGGCTTTTGAGTGTCCTTGCAAAGAAAGGTGGCTATATTGGTCACTGATTTGTTTTTGAATGTCAGAAATGTATATTTGTGAGTGTTGAGATGTTATATTGGTTTCACTGGTGAAAATAAATCATTGAAATGGGGATATATTTGTTTTTTGTTAAGTTGCCTAATAATTCTGCACAGTAATAGTCACCTGCACACACAGATATCCTCCTAAAATAGCTCAAACTAAAAACAAACTAAAAACTACTTCCGAAAATATTCAGCTTTGATATTAATGAGTTTTTTGGGTTCATTGTGAACATGGTTGTACTTCAATAATAAAATTAATCCTCAAAAATACAATTTGCCTAATAATTCTGCACTCCCTGTATATTTCAAATAGCAAAATTGTCCGCAAATTTCTGGGAATTTTCGCCACAAAATCAGTCAATTTTATTGCAAAAATCACAAAAAAAAAATCTTGAAAAAACAGGGGGTCTGAATTGTTCATAATTTTCATTTTTGGACCATCAGGGGAGTTTTTTAATCCAATCTGGATCATCATGTGTTCAATACATCAGTTTGATTATATACACCAATCATAAGACGAACGGGAGCCAAAACAACAAATTCAGTGCTTCAATATCTTGTGGCAAAATCCACAGAAAGTCAGAAACACTGGGATAAAAGCAATACCATGAAGCAGCCCTAAAATAATGACTAGAAGCACAATGGTGAAGAGTGTTCTGAATATGTAGCTGCTGGAAGCTGAAAGCACCACCACCCCCACAACTGTCGACAGCGCCCCCTGTAGTATAGGGTAACCTAGGTGTGCCAGTGCCTCCACAACCCTCCCATTGACATCAGACTTGGTACTGGACACAAACGTGTAGGAGATATGGGCAGAAAAGTCCACCGAGAAGCCAATGCTAATGACCAGATTAATCATGGAGATGGAATCCAGGCTTATGTTTAGGAGAGCCATGAAGCCGGTGACTCCCAAAATGACCGAAGCGATGGCAAAAGCCACCCATAGAGCACAAAGAGGATGAGGAATCAGCATAAGAGCGATGAAGAGCATGACTGCAGTTGATACTGCGATCGTCTGAAGAGTGACCTGCCCAATTACGGTGTATTGATCGTGGTAGATGAACGCTGGATGGTAGACCAGCAATGGGTATGGACAGATCTCTGCTGTCTTCCTTAAAGAGTTCAGTATGGTCTTCTCTGTTGCATTCTGAACAATCGTCTGGAGGAACAGGCGAGATGCGGTTATGTTATTATCGGTTATGCTAACATCCTGTTTGAGCATTGGATTGAGCTCTAGAAACTCATGCAGATGTGTTTTAAATGAAGCTTCTGAGCTGATGTTTCTACCAACACCATACCTTTCGAAGGCATGAAGCCAAGATGTTGATGAGTTAACAAAATCGAGCTCCAGAAATCGTTCGAAGCAAGTCTCGAGTTGATTGCGTTTGCTCTCCTCCCAATATGGAAACGTCCCATTGATGGCTAGCATCACATTCGGACCGTAATAACGAAAGTAAGCGTTGTCGGCATCATAATACTGGATGATGTATGAATCGTCAAGCGCTAGGTTCTTGAGATCAATGCCCTCCTTCAGTTGGAGGCAGCCGTAAACACTAACTCCAATGTATGTGAAGTAGGTCAACAGTATGAATGCTTTACACCAGGATGTTGTCAGAAACGGGCCATAGCACTTCCTAAAGAACAACGTCATCGGATGTTCCTCTTCGGTTCCTGTGTTACGGTTGTATGACCCTCCAACGCAACAGAGATTGTACGCTTTAGACCTTCCAGATGGCACCTCCTCTGGTACCTTCATGCAAGTTAACCAGTGTTTGTTGGCACTCTCCCGTCTGCCATTCAGAGCCAGACAGGCGCCGAAGAAAGTGATGTTGTAGAAGTAGCAGAACAGGATGGCTGTGCCCGCGTACAGGCAGAAAGACTGAACGGAGCCGAATGGGTTGCTGAAGCTCAGGTAGAAGGCCAGGACGTCGGTCAGGGTGGTGATTGTGATGGAAATGGCAGCTTCTCTGTAGGTGTCGGCCATGCGCTTTGGCACCGAGTCTTGAATGTTGGTCCGTTGCCAGCTGGAGATCATGATGAACATGTCATCAATACCGATTCCTAAAAGAATGAAGATTCTTTAGACATGTGGAATATGACACACTACATTTGCACTGTAAAAAATGCTGGGTTGTATGAACCCAGTGTTGGATCAAATGGACAAATGTTGGTTTTTAAAAAAAGAGAGGGGTGATGGGTGGCGGTTGTTGATTGGGACCCCTAATAGTAACTTTTGGGGCCCCAAAATGGCGTGGGCCCTTAGAATCATCCTAACTTCCCCCCCTAGTGGCGCCCATGGGTTGTGTTAACCAAATGTTGTCAAACATGGACAAATCCAACTGTTGGGTTAAACAATAAATATTTTATTTGAATTGAAAAAATTAACCCAAAAGTTGGCTTTGTTTGACAAAACAAATTTTAACAAAAGGCTGGGTTGTATTAACTGTTTAACACAGACACACACCTGCCAACGCAACATAACCAAATGTTGGGTCAGATATAGACAAATCTAACATTGGGTCATATATGGACAAATCCAGCTGTTGGGTTGAACAAAAAATATTTAAATTAAATTGAATAATCTAACCCAACAGTTGGGTTTGTTTGACAAAACAAATAAAAAAGGCTGGGTTGTATTAACCAAACGTTGTGTCAAATAAAGACAAATCCAACTGTTGGGTTAAACAAAAAATATAAAAATTTACTTGAAAATAACCCAACAGTTGGGTTTGATGGACAAAACAAATTCTAAAAAAGGCTGGGTTGTATTAACCAGATGTTGGGTCAAATATGGACAAATCTACTATGGGGTCAAATATGGACAAATCCAGCTGTTGGGTTGAACGCAATTTTTTTTTTTTTTTTTTTTAATTGGAAAAAAAAACAAAAAACGAACCCAACAGAACCCAACAAATTCTAAAAAAAAAAAAAAAGACTGGGTTGTATTAACTAAATGTTGAGTCAACTGTGGACAAATCTAACATTAGGTCAAATATGGATAAATCCAACTTTTGGGTTAAACAAAAAATATTTCAATTAAATTTAAAAAACACAACTGTTGTGTTTGCCAGACAAAACACGTTCTAATATAGACTGGGTTGTATTAACCAAACATTGGGTCAAATATGGACAAATCTAACATTGGATCAAATATGGAAAAATACAACTGTGGGTTGAACGCAAAAACATTTAAATTTAATGGGAAAAAAATGAACCCAACAGTTGGGTTTGTCTGACAAAACAAATTGTATTAACTGAGTTGTATTAACCAAACGTTGGGTCAAATATGGACAAATCCAACAGTTCGGTTAGACAAAAAATATAAAAATTTAATTTAAAATAATAACCCAACAGTTGGGTTGAAAAAAAAAAAAAGAGTATTTAAATTTAATGGAAAAATTTACCTAGTTGGTTGAATTTGTTCTTATTTAACCAAAGGTTGGGTTAATACAACCCAGCATTTTTAGTGTTTAAGTTTTGACCCTTGTATTCATTCATATATGTTTGTTAGCAAGCTTCTAGTAATGTCTGCTATATATATATATATATATATATATATATATATATATATATATATATATATATATATAAAATATGCTTTCAGAAACTTTTGTTTTAATCTAAATTTTTAAATTAATACCTCTTGCCTTGTGTCTTTTGTGTCTAATAAATGCAAATATGGCATGTGCCAAACTGGTTGAAAAAACAGAATCTCACCAAGAATGAGAAATGGAGAAGAGGCGGCTGTAATAACAAATGGCACATTCAAGAGTAACAGCAACCCGAAGCTGGACAGCACTGCCTGTGCAGTGGAAAAAACTCCAAGAGAAGCAAGCCATGCCTTATTCCTCACATTGTCAAACCTGTGGAGAGAATTTAACCAAAGTGATGCTTTTCAGTCAATTTCCACAGTCTTTTGAAATTTGCTCTAGATTTTTTTTTATTCACAGAAAAATGGCACAAACCTCAGACAAGACATTATTGAAAATGAGATGGCGAGAAAATATGTAATTGCGAAAAGTTGAGTGACAGATCGGGTGCTCTTCTCAAACTCCTGCTGTCTTGACATGGAGGTGAAATAAGATACCTGACGAAAACACATATCATTAAAACTTTCATCGACTAGTATTCATTTCATTCATTCAATCATTTTCTTTTCAGCTTAGTCCCTTTATTAATACTGGCGTTGCCACAGCGGAATGAACCGCCAACTTATCCAGCACATGTTTCACGCAGCAGATGCCCTTCCAGCCGCAACCCATCTCTGGGTAACAACCATATACACTCATACACTACGGACAATTTAGCCTACCCAATTCACCTGTACCGCATGTCTTTGGACTGTGGGGGAAACCGGAGCACCCGGAGGAAACCCAGACGAACGCAGGGAGAACATGCAAACTCCACACAGAAACGCCAACTGACCCAGCCGAGGCTCGAACCAGCGAACTTCTTGCTGTGAGGCGACAGCACTACCTACTGCACCACTGCGTCGCCAGTATTCATTTAATTCAAAAATTAGTTGTGAGGATTGCGCACTAAAATATTTAGCAGTTAATTAAAAGTTGCACATATCTACTCACCGCCCACCTTATTAGGCACACCTGTCCAACTGCTCTTGAACACAAATTTCTAATCAGCCAATCACATGACAGCAACTCAATGCATTTAGGCATGTAGACATGGTCAAGACGATCTGCTGCAGTTCAAACCGAGCATCAGAATGGGGAAGAAAGGTGATTTAAGTGACTTTGAACGTGGCATGGTTGTTGGTGCCAGACGGGCTGGTCTGAAGTTTCAGAAACTGCTGATCTACTGGGATTTTCACGCACAACCATCTCTAGGGTTTACAGAGAATGGTCAGAAAAAGAGAAAATATCCAGTGAGCGGCAGTTCTGTGGACACAAATGCCTTGTTGATGCCAAAGGTCAGATGAGCGTATTGATTTCTGCTGTGACATTCGGATGGTAGGGTCAGAATTTGGCATCAACATCATAAAAGCATGGACTTAATTTTTGATTTGCAATCAACTTAATTTGGACAACTTTAAAGGCGGTTTTCTAAAGTATTTAGATTTTTTAAAACCCTCTAATTACAGATTTTATCTCAGTCAAATAGTGCCCCAACAAACAATACATCAATGGAAAGTTTATTTATTCACCTTAACACCATATCAAGTCTCACTTTCTAAAGATGTACAGTTATATCCAAATGTTTAGCTGTCACTTACTTCTGTTTTTGATGTGGTTACATTAGGGAGCACGTCCACCAATTCCTGAAGCCAGGCATCTGTCAGTGTGTTATTGTTTTCTTGCAGATAATAGAAAAGTCTCATTGCTTTGGCACTTTGGACCACTCCATCCTGATCCACTTCCACTTCACTAATGACATTTCCCAAGTGGACACAGTTGAATTCAGACCGGCAGTATTTAGGATACGTTATGTTAACAATACGAACATTACTGGCGTTGTAACCGAAAACATCGAGAATTACGTTAGAGTTACATGTTCCGTTCACATTTGCGCAAATATCCGAGAACGCAAATGTATTTGTGTCCAAACTTACGCTGAATCTTTTAATTTTTCCATCAATACGTATGATTTCGTCGAGTGCTGTAACACTGAGTATGTTTGACTGTGAGGAAAATATCAAAGACGCAAAAACCCCGTCAGTGTTGAGTCGAATAACTGAAAACTGAGAGTCGCTCTGAGGGAAAGTTTCCTGAAAGAAACGCCTCTCCATTTTCGCGCGCCCTTTTTTCGGAGTAAACTGCTCCACTATGTCGTCGGATTTCAGCTCGTTCAGAAAGTAAAATCCTCCTCCGAGACCTGCGGACATCACAAGAGGTAAAACGACAAACCACCACGGGTGGAGACCGACGAATTTACCGACACTTTCAAAACAGCGCCGGATGGGCTTTTCAATGCAGTCTGTGGTGCAGGACGTCATGTTATAGAGCTGACCATTCACTTCAATCTGCTCGTTATTTTGTTTCTCCTAGTAAGTATTATGAGTTTATTTGCATATACCCTCTCCTTTTAGGGTGGAGCTTGCATACTAAATACCTATATGGGTGAAAGATAAGATATTTTATTAGATAAGATATTTTAAGATGAATAATTTTATTGTATCATTCAGGTGCTGTACTTTACATGGAAGCCCGTTTCCGCCACTGAATGATAAAAAATATATATCAATAAAAAAAAAAAATGTATGATTAAAAAAACATATATATATATATATATATATATATATATATATATATATATATATATATATATATATATATATATATATATATATAAATATAAAGTCAGATTTCTGAGTTATAAAGTCAGAATTCCGAGTTATAAAGTCAGATTTCTGAGTTATAAAGTCAAAATTCTGAGTTATAAAGTCAGAATTCTGAGTTATAAAGTCAGAATTCCGAGTTATAAAGTCAGATTTCTGAGTTATAAAGTCAAAATTCTGAGTTATAAAGTCAGAATTCTGAGTTATAAAGTCACAATTCTGAGTTATAAAGTCAGAATTCTGAGTTTCCGCCACTGAATGATAAAAAAAATTAAAAAAAAAAAAAATATATATATATATATATATATATATAAGTCAGAATTCCGAGTTATAAAGTCACAATTCTGAGTTATAAAGTCACAATTCTGAGTTATAAAGTCAGAATTCTGAGTTTGCGCCACTGAATGATAAAAAAAATCAATTAAAAAAAAAAATATATATATACATATATATATATATATATATATATATATATATATATATATATATATATAAGTCAGATTTCTGAGTTATAAAGTCAGAATTCTGAGTTATAAAGTCGCAATTCTGAGTTATAAAGTCAGAATTCTGAGTTTCCGCCACTGAATGATAAAAAATAAATAAAAATTATGATAAAATATATATATATATATATAAAATCAGAATTCTGAGTTATAAAGTCAGAATTCTGAGTTTCCGCCACTGAATGATAAAAAATAAATAAATAAAAAATTTTGATAAAAAAAAAAAAAAATATATATATATATATATATATATATATATATATATATATATATATATATATATATATATATATATATATATATATAAAGTCAGAATTCTAAGTTATAAAGTCAGAATTCTGAGTTATAAAGTCTGAATTCTGAGTTTCCGCCACTGTATAATAATAAAAAAAAAAAATTATGATAAAAAAAAAAATATTTATATATATAAAATCAGAATTCTGAGTTATAAAGTCGCAATTCTGAGTTATAAAGTCAGAATTCTGAGTTTCCGCCACTGAATGATAAAAAAAAATAATTATGATAAAAAAAAAAAAAATATATATATATATATATATATATAATCAGAATTCTGAGTTATAAAGTCGCAATTCTGAGTTATAAAGTCAGAATTCTGAGTTTCCGCCACTGAATGATTAAAAAAAAATCAATTAAAAAAAAAATTATGATAAAAAAAAAAAATATATATATATAAAGTCAGAATTCTGACTTTATAACTCAGAATTCTGACTTTATAATTTAGAATTCTGACTTTATAATTTAGAATTCTGACTTTATAACTCAGAATTCTGACTTTATAATTTAGAATTCTGACTTTATAACTCAGTGGCGGAAATGGGCTTCCATAGTACTTGAATTGGGTTGGACTCTGCAAACAATAAAACACTTTTTCGATTGTTAGGGTTAGGGTTAGGCTTTTTCTTGATTGTATTTATAGATTGTTGTGCATGAAAATACTCGCAACACATGCAAGTACAGAAATGCACTGCAAATAGCACAGACCACATCGAAAGCGTGTAAATATTTCCCTCTATTTCTTCAATATAAGATTGAAATACCTTGATATGTCCTGATGTTAATAGTAATAATTCAGTATGATTTTTCTTTTTTTTTTTGACGACCTTCAGCCAAAATCCATACAGATTTGATCTCACAGACAATTACACAAAAAACGAAGCAACATTTTAACGTCAAAGTCGAATCTGCAGTCGTAATATTTGTCATAAATTCAGTTCTCCAAAAGTAATTTTAATATGATTAAAAACCTGATGAGAGAAAAGGGCTCTTCAGTCAGAAATAGTCACTGATTTAAACAAATGTAAGGACTACCCCCAAAGTTGGTTTATACAGTGCTCAGCAAAATTGAGCACACTCCATTTTGAAAATGAATATTTGTATCCATTTCTCAGTGAATATAGGCGATGTATTTTTGTGCATTTAAACAAAACAGATTTATTAAACAGATATATTTATTAAAATAATATTTTAGTCATCAAACATCTTTTAGAAATTGAAAGATAATATAAAAAATAAATTAAAATAATAATTAAAAATAAATTAAAATCTACAAAATTTAAACTAAATATTTCCCTTTTTTTTTTTTTTTTTGCTTCTCTTGATTTTTCCTCTTTTTTTTTTTTTTTTTAAAAATAGTATTTATTTTATTTTAGTATTTATTTATTTAATTAGTAATTTATTTGCTATAAATGCTCGGGTTGTTCTGTGCATGTACTTGAGTTTTTAAAGGTACAGTTCATATATCTGACTGTTTGCATTAAAGGACAAAATTGTATTACAAATAGTATATAAATATAAATATATTTATACATTTTAATACAAGAATTGCTTTGCTGTGAAGTAAATATAAAATTGGGTTTGGAAAGCATATGGATTTGAACCGAATCGATGGCATGATAATCGTAATCGAATCGAACCGTGAGACCAGTGTAGGCTCACACCTCTAATATATATATATATATATTTAAAAAAAATAGTATTTAATATTTTTCTATAACATATAAATTTGTCTGTAGCCTACTAGTTTTTGGACCGTTATCATAAGTTATTTTGTTAGATAAGCTCCAGGTTTGGTTTCAGTACTGACTAATCTAATGTATATGCACAAATATAATAATGTATAGCTTCCTATTAAATTATTAATTTAAAAGATAGATGTGTGAGGGGTGTACTTATATATGCTGAGCACTGTATTTAAATATAATGCATTTTCTTTTTTCTTCTGGGGAATGTTTTGTGGTAGATTTTGCTGCATTTGTCTTACCAAATAACATCACTGACACAAAGGGTCTCTTTTCAGTCTTTGTCTTTTGTTATCTTGAAAACAGTTTTTACTATAGAGTTACCACTCAACCCCATAATCAAAAGACTGAGTTTCTACTAAAATTAAGCAATTTTCTGAATCAGTGATCCTGTACGTCCTGTATAAGTGGAGCTGTTGGCTCTCAGTGAAACAATGGGGCTCTGAAGGAGCAGACAATGGAAAACTCTTCAAAGAAACTAAATTAGTGAAATTAGAGGATCTTCAGAAAAAGCTTTCAAATTTGAGCATTTTGAGATGAACATTTTGATGATATAACATTGATATTGACATTGAGGTATCTTTGTTCTGGCTATTATCTTGGTTGAGGATTAATGGGATGCATGTAGCTTACATATTAAAAATACTAAAAAAACAACAACAACCACCTGCAGTATATTATTGTATGTAAATTCATTCATTTTCCTTCGGCTTAGTCTCTATTTCAGAGGTCGCCACAGCAGAATGAACCGCCAACTATTTCAGCATGGGTTTTATGTAGCGGATGCCCTTCCAGCTGCAATCCAGTACTGGGATACACCCATACACACTCATTCACACACAAACTTATACACTACTGACAATTTAGTTTATTCAGCCACTGTGTTGCCCATTTCATGTAAATGTGAAAAAATATATAAAATCACAGTGCATGAAAACAAGTAATTTCACAAAAAGGGTCATCAAATTGAATGAGAACAAATATATATATATATATATATTAGAATATTTAATATTATCTGAATTATCTGAAGACTGAATGTTTACTCTAATAGAAAATATTTTTTATTAAGTATTTTCTACACAGTATTCTTTACACTCCTTTGATTAAGAGACAACAGTGGAGCGTAAAATCAATGTTTTACCAGAATATATCATACCTGCCAACATTTGTTGGGGGTGTTTGGAAACTGTACGAAAAAGATTGGGATCAGGAGGATGATAAAATTACAGGAGTTTTCCAGGAGAAAAAAAACTAAATGGGGGTTAGGGTGGCAGGAGATGGGTGTGAAAAAAAACCCCAGAAGTGTTGGCAGGTAGGATTATATACACTTTGAAAATGCTGCTAAATAGCACTAAAAGTGGTTCACTGGCTCATAAACAAAAAAGGAAACATTTTTAGTGCTACAGAAAGATGTGGACGAACATGTTTCAAGCCAGTTTCTATATAGTTTGGCTTTTTAATGCATCTGTTGAACCACAATTTGAAAACAATATCTGATTTTCAATAGTTTATTTTCAGTTACTTTTTATTAATCATAATTTTTTTTAGTTTCAAGTTATTTCAGTGACCATTGTAGTTTTTCTTTCTTCAATGGATAGATATACTGACAATTATGTCCATATATATATATATATATATATATATATTAGGGGTGTCAAAACGAATTGTTTCTTCAGTGCACCGCGATGCAGACGCGGACAATTCGGTATCGGTTCAGTAATAATCAAAACCGGTTATTATGTACTGACGTCATTTATCTCATATCCGCTATGTCTCCGTAGCTTACTATGGCAAGTGTGGCGAGCGCGAGTATTTAAAACACTTCAACTACTTAAAAAAATCATAAAATGTGCACAATTTCACTGCGTGTGTGTTTACTAAACAGTCTTTCACTGACACTTACAGCAGAAGAAAATGAAAGTACTCCTTTTCTCTCTCTCACTGTGGCCCATTTGACCTGCTGGCGTGACTTTTCATCTCCTCTCGGCTGTTACAATGTTACTTCTGGATACAGACTCGAGCGAGTGTCTGCAGTTTCCCCCACCGCGTCTATCATGGATCCAGTGCCATGGATCAGCTGTGATCGCCGCTGCGCTGCCGTGTATCAGTGTTTATCATCGGTGCAGAGCGCCAGCGCGTAAGAGCCAATCGCAGATCTTTATGTTGAGCGCGTGACCAATCAAAGGGCTGTAAGAAAGAAATCGCCAGACAAGGCACAGAAAGCGAGCAGCATATTTATATTTGTTTATTTGCTATAAATGCTCGGGTTGTTCTGTGCATGTACTTGAGTTTTTAAAGGTACAGTTCATATATCTGACAGTTTGCATTAAAGGAGAAAATTGTATTACATATAGTATATAAATATAAATATATTTATACATTTTAATACAAGAATTGCTGTGCTGTGAAGAAAATATAAAATTGGGTTTGGAAAGCATCGTCAATGCACCGTAATGCACCGAGATATGGATTTCAACCGAATCGATGGCATGATAATCGTAATCGAATCGAACCGTGAGACCAGTGTAGGTTCACACCTCTAATATATATATATATATATATATATATATATACACCCCAAACCCTGGGCAGCATGGTCGCCTCATAGCAAGAAGGTTGCTGGTTTGAGGTATTTCTTTGTGGAGTTTGCATGTTCTCCCTGTGTTGGCGTGGGTTTCCTTATGAGCTAGGTGAATTGGATGAACTAAATTGGCCTTAGTGTATAAGTATGTGTGTGAATGTGAGAGTGTATGGGTGTTTCCCAGTACTGGGCTGTGGCTGGAAGGGCATCCAGTGCGTAAAACATATGCTGGAATAGTTGGCGTTCATTCCTCTGTGGCAATCTCTGATAAATAAGGGACTAAGCCGAAAAAAAATTATTGAATGAATGAATACCCCAAATCCCAAAACAACAACCAAAGAACCAAATGCTTGTTCTATATGCTATGAGTTCCTCAACGAATTTGATTACTAGACAAAGAACCACTTGATGGTGCTAAGTAGTACTTAACATTACCACAAAGAAGCACAGAAGAGCTAAGGGCTACTCACACTATGTACAGTTGCCTTGAACCAGGCCAAAGCACGCTTGTCCCCCCTCCCTTCTCCCCCGACGGCCCGCACTCACATTACATTCGGGCTTGGGCACACTTACGTCATCGATGATGCGCTGTTCAGTAAGCGCTCTCGCTCAGCACAGTGGAGATTTCTTTAGTTATATCGTTTAAGTCGTTTGATATGCAGTGACACGCAGTCAAATATTTCGCCGAACAGATCAGCCACTTTTGACGCTCATAAACAATCATAAAGTCCTCGCGCTGCAGGAAATAGGAGGTTTGCTGAAGGCGCAGCTGACGTGCAGTGAGGGGTTTGCGTCTTTAATAATCTACGAGAGTTTGCGTTCATTGAACAGTACGAATGATTAATTAATCCATATCAAACAGTCCCTTAAAAGTCACGTCTCGCTTTCAGTTTTGGGCTCAAGCACGCTTGCACTCACACTGCAAGCGTACCGTGTCTGAGCCCAAGTGAACCGCGCTCAGGCCCACCTCTTCCAACCGGGCCAGGGCCGGCCAAGTGAACCATGCCTGAGCCCGATTCAGAGCACTCATACTTCTCAAACGATCCGGGAAACGGGCCTGGGCACGGTTCGGATAGCATAGTGTGAGTACGCCCTTAATTCTTTGTGTATTGTAACTAAATACGGCGACGCGGTGGCGCATGGGGTAGCACATTTGCCTCACAGCAAGAAGGTCGCTGGTTCGAGCCTCGGCTGGGTCAGTTGCCATTTCTGTGTGGAGTTTGCATGTTCTCACCGTGTTCGCGTGGGTTTCTTTCGGGTGCTCCGGTTTCCCACACAAGTCCAAAGGCATGTGGTATAGGTGAATTGGGTATGCTAAAATTGACCGTAGTGTGTGAGTGAATGAGTGAAAGAGTGTGTATGGATGTTTCCCAGTGATGGGTTGCGGCTGGAAGGGCATCCGCTGCGTAAAAACGTGCTGGATAAGTTGGCGGTTCATTCCGCTGTGGCAACCCCGGATTGATAAAGAGACTAAGCCGAAAAGAAAATGAATGAATGAATGAAACTAAATACTTAAAACTTGGAATAAAAAATAATGACTTTAAAATGAATGTAATTTTAATTTAAGGTTAAATTAGTTTGTTTGGTCTCTCATAAATAGAAGCGACTAAAAGACTGAAAATTACTTTACAAGCTATATATAAATCATATAAACATTTGCTTATTAGTTAATGAAATTACTACAATTAATACAAAAACTTATATTTACACACATTTAAATAAACAGCAAATAAATGACTCAATTATGGGTAAAAAAATCTAGCCTAGTATCATAAAATTTTATTTAACAAATTAAGCATTAAAACACTGACAATAAGAACTAGTAATAAAAACTGAGTACTAATAAAATGTAAAACAACAACAACAACAACAACAACAACAACAACAACAAAAAGTATATAAATAGTCTACATACAGTTGAAACCAGAAGTTTACATACACTGTATAAAAGACACATAACCATTTAAAAAAAAGTCAGATGTTAATGTGACTAAACTTTTTCTATTTTAGGTAAGTTAAGATTATCAAATTTGTTTCATTCATTCATTTTCTTTTCAGCTTAGTCCCTTTATTAATCTGTGGTCACCACAGCGGAATGTACCGCCAACTTATCCAGCATATGTTTTATGCAGCGGATGCCCTTCCAGCTGCAACCCAACACTGAGAAACATCCATACACACTCATTCACACTCATACACTACGGACAATTTAGCTTACCCAATTCACCTGTACTGCATGTCTTTGGGCTGCGGGGGAAACCGGAGCACCCAGAGGAAACCCACGCGAACGCAGGGAGAACATGCAAACTCCACACAGAAACGGCAACTGACCCAGCCGAGGCTCGAACCAGCGACCTTCTTGCTGTGAGGAGACAGCACTACCTACTTTGCCACTGCGTCGCCCTCAAATTTGTTTTTGTTATGCTTAATAGCAGAATAATGAGAGAGATATGTTTTGAGAAATTGTTATAAGTTTTCTTGAAAGTCAAGTTTACATACAATAAGATTATTATGCCTCTGAAAAAGCTCAGATGATGGTGTCAAGGTTTTGGAAGTTTCTGATTGGCTAATTGACAACATTTGAGTTAATTGGAGGCTCAACTGTAGAATAGTATTTAAAGAAGACCTCAAACACACTGCTTCCTTCTGTGACAACATGGGAAAATCAACAAGCCAGAATCAACAAAAAAGCCAGATTACAATTTGCTGAATTACACTGGGAAAAAGACAATTTTTTTTGCGTACTGCCAAATTAGTTAAAATGTGCTTTAAGGACAACAAAGTGAATGTTTTGGAGTGGCCATCACAAAGCCCTGAACTCAATCCTATAGAAAATTTGTGGGCAGAGTTGAAAAAGCTTGTGCGAGCAAGACAGCCAACAAATCTGACTCAGTTACACCAATTCTGTCAGGAGGAATAGGCCAAAATACCTGCAAACTATTGTGAGAAGCTTGTGAAAGGATACCCAAAACATTTGACCAAAGTTATACAGTTTAAAAGCAAAGCTAAAAAAATACCAAGGAAATGTGTTTAAACTTTTGACTGTCCAGAAATTAATAAAATATTCTCAAAACGTTAGTAAACGTTTAGTATGATTTACCATCAGACATTTAAAAAAAATGGTTATGTTTCTTTTTTTAGAGTGTATGTAAACTTCTGGTTTCAACTGGTTTTTCTTTTTTTATTATTATTGTGTTTTAACAATAAAATCATATTAACCATAACAATTGATGACATCAAGTACAATAATAAACAAGAAAAATTATATATATATATATATATATATATATAAATAATAATAAAATAAGATAATAAAAAACAGAGTACAGAGGCAAACTATCAAATTAAATAATATTTACCAAGTCCTTATAAAATTTCACGGTTTTTACACTTTTTTTTTTTTGCTGTAAACATTTTGTAAAGTAGTAATTAAACAATTTAAGTCACAAAGAAAACTCAGCAACTTAGGTAACGATGAAGAAAATTTACATTTGTGAATATAATATTTACCCAATAAATTAAATAAATTGCCTATAAATTCTATGTTATGTTTGTAATAAGAAAAGTAACAAATTATATCACACATGGAAAAATCAATGCTAAACTTACATTTTGATGTAAAAAATACGGCTAAATCAGACCAAAACACTTTAACATGTGGGCATTTGACAAAAAGATGATCAATCGATTCGATACTTGAGTTACAGAAGACACAATTTGAATTAGGATTACCAAATTTAGATACAATTTCGTTTGTGGGGTAAATATTGTGTAACTCTTTTAAATGTAATTCTTTAACTTTGTTAGGAACACAAAATTTGCAAAGTAAGAGCCACGCTTTTTTCCAATTAATTTGATCTCTTAGAGAATTCCATAGAAATTTTCCCCTCGGAGTGATTTTTTTCTTAGGACTTATAATCATTTATTATTATTATTATTATTCATTCATTCATTCATTTTCTTGTCGGCTTTGTCCCTTGCGGGGTCGCCACAGTGGAATGAACCACCAATTATTATTATTATTATTAATAATTTTTTTTATTGTGCATTAGTAATTTACAAGAAAAGCAAAAACAAGCAACAAACAAAAATTCCAAAGATAATTGAAATTCAATAAAAAAAAAAATACAAAAACAAATGGAAGACATTCACAAGATGCCAAAAAAAACAGATTTATAATAGACGACAATAGACAGATCTTTTACATTTTTACAGCTTTGAGAGACTTCATTAACAGAATAAGTTTGTTGACAAAAACCTTGTATAAAGGAGGGAATTTTGAAAGTCTATATTTGTGGATAAAGCATTTACCATTTAAAATAATAAAATTAACAAAATTGTTCATTTTTTAATCACCATTTTCAAAATAACAAACACTTTATTTTGCAGTCAATGTTATCAACATATTATTTTTAGCAGAATAATCTTTCCAAAATAATTGCACACTGACAATCAACAAATAAGTGACATAAGGATTCCTCACCGTTTTTACAAAATGGACTTTCTTTCACAATATCTGAAAATTTGGACAGTAACAGGTTGGTTGGGTATATTTTGTAAGAAGCACAGGCTACTATCCGACGTCACCATGATGACTATATAATTTAAATAGGATTAAGTTTTGCTCATTTATAAGGTCAAATTCATGAAATCATTCCACCTCAAATCACTTACATCAACCCTTATTATGACACCACAAAAGTTGCCTCCGTCAAATCATGATTTCAACACGACTTCTTACGCAACATTTAACTTGATACTGATGACGTCACGCTCCAGTCGGAAGTTCCAGCGCAGCAGTGAACGCGAGTTTAACCAGCTTTAGTGTAAACAGCCTCAACATGGACGACGACGTGTTGACGACTCTGAAGATTTTAATAATCGGAGAGAGCGGAGTCGGTAAATCAAGGTGAAGTCTGATGGTTTCTGTTGTACTTAATCTTGTTTGTGCAATAGCATGAGTTGTTAAATAGCGTTAGCATCGCCTGATCAACAAGCTCTGCTAAAGTAACGTAATGCAGACTGTCGCCTGTTCCCAGACTTTGCCTATGCAATCCAGCCATTAAACTTCACTTGTAATTGTTGTTTTTGCTGAAATAACGGAAGGAAATGCGAACATTATGTCCCTCGTGGTACTTTGAACCTCAAGGGGTGTTTTTGACTGCTCTCATTAAGCTCTGCCTATTGTTAGCTTTTATAGAATAGTGAATTATGGACATATTTATAGTTTTAACTATTCAAAATGTCCTGGTAATGAATACTTTGTATACTGTTACTGTTGTCGCATCGTTTTAAATAATTAATATTGTCTGAGCAGCAGTGTTAGCTGGCAGCTGTTCCTGTAGCAGTCATGCTATGTGCTCGTTTTGTGGCATTTACCTCTAGAAATACAGGCCTTAGATTGATTGAGGTAAAGGCGGTTTTATATTCACACATTCTGACCTTTCTCTTAATAATATAAGTCTTTGTATTCTTTATATTCTTTGCTAATTTTACATAAGGTAATCATTAGCAGCCAATGACTATCAGTATATAACAATGTTCACAGTCAAATAAATAGTTCTAATGTTGTTTTGAATCATACTTGCATGTGATTTCAGATCGAATATTCAAAATACCATGGTAAACAATATAATGAGCATGTTGTCACAAGTTGTCACTGAACGAATGTGCGAACATAAAGCCAACTTTACTGTACCCAGGTTATAGAGCAGTCAGATGCTTAAAATATGAACAAAACACATTAAACATGCCTACTTAGGATGACAAAGTGATTTCTAGCAAAACTAGCAATGACATTTAAAGGCATAGTTGACCCAAAAAGGAAAATTCTGTCATGATTTATTAACTTATTTACATGTTTTAAACATTTATGAGTGTTAATAATACATTTTACACAAACTTAAACACAATTTGTTTGAGAAATGTTGGAATTTGTCACCATTGACTTCCTTATTTTCTTTTCCTACTGTGGAAGTCAATGGTTGCAGGTTTTCAGTTTTATTTAAAATATTTTATTTTGTGTTCAACAGAATAAAGAAACTCATAAAGGTTTGGAACCACTTGAGCGTAAATAGTAAATTATCATTTTTGTAGTAAACTATCCCTTTAATGGTTTAAAGTCTTTTCCTTGTCCAGTTAGAAAATAAAATTGCCCTTTCATTATTTTGGGCTAAAGTTTTATATTCGCACATTCTGACTTTCTTCTTAATATTTTATTTTCAGAAAAATATTCTTTGCATTTTCTAAATAGGTAAATCATATTAGCAGCCAATGACTGTCAATATACAACATTGTTCACAGTCAAATAAATAGGTCTAATGTTGTTTTGAAGTCATCCTTACATGTGATTTCAGACCAAATACTCAAAATACCATGGTAAACAATATAGGGAGCATGCCACTGAATGAATGTGCGAATATAAAACCAACTTTACCTCAATTTGCATTATTACAGTTGTCATTTGTACACAGTTAAATTTAACTGCATAAGAGCTATGTGAAACAAGAAATGCTATATTAGTACCAATACAAATTGTCCTTAATTTGTCCTGTTATGTCTGCAGTTTGCTCCTGCGTTTCACAGATGACACCTTCGACCCAGAATTAGCAGCAACCATCGGTGAGTCACCCACGAGTGGTTGTGAATATATTACTGATAATAACCAGACATTGTTAATGAGTCCATATAAGCAGTTAATGCTCAAAACTAATAAGCTTATAGACCATTTCAATGTGGTGATGTCACTGGCTAATGAACATGTCCTGCTTGTTTTCAAACGATTTCATAACTGTACAAAGATGGAATTCAATCATAACCCAACATTAAGACAGCAAGCATAACGTCATTTTTTCAATATGTGCACCTTGTTGGATTCTCGGAAGCTATGGAAATGAAAACATGTAAAACAGGAAATTCATTTAAACCATTGTTATTGTTTTTTTTGGGGACAACTTAATTGTTTTATGTTCAATCCACTTAACAGTTTTTTTTTTTTATAATTATAAGTAACTTAATCAATTTGTGTTGGCACAATATCAAGGAATTGTGTGGAACCCAGCATTTTCTACAATAGTTTTACCTGAAGTCTATTAAATTAAATAAAGCTATTTAAGTTTATAGGAATGACTAATGTCTATTTTCCAAGAAACGACAAAAGATGTTGACTGATGATGAACTGCGTTCACACCGAAGGTGGCGAGAGCGTCAATAGTTCGCTCTGGCCGCCTTGGCGACAATGCTGTTTGCCTTTACTGCTCCAGCGACAAGAGCATCACAATTCGCTATATTGATCTCGTATTTAAAGGAGCCGTTCCAGCATATCAGCAAATCAGTTACATTCCCACATAAAACATGCTTTCTAGCTTGAAATGTTGCACACTTTTAACCAAATTTATTTAACAACGAAAGATGTTGCGTGTGGTGTGGCTATGCTCCACTTATCCAATATCTGTCCATATGTCTGAAATATTCTGAAGTCGTTATAGTTTGCATGAAATTCCCGCTTTTTTTTTTTTTTTTTTTTTCAAAGAAAAAATATATAACATTTTTGCGCATCAGTAACTTTTTTAATGTATGTCCCTTGTAAGAAAACATCGTAAATAATTGGAAATCTGGCGACCGCTATATTTAAACCCTTGGAAACAACTGTGGTCGGAACTAAAGTTCACAGAACAGAATTCTCTCAAGCGCATCATAGCTCATTACTATAAAACTGACTTGTGCTGCGTCTCAATTCACATACTTGTACTACGCCCTAAAAGTATGCACCGTCTTTCGTAAAGGAAAAGTATTTACTTTTGAGTATGTAACAGAAGAGGATGCAAGCTTTAGGACATACTACTTCCTCGTAAATAGATCGCTGTGTTGCTTAGTTATGTCCCCTGTCAATCATCTCGACACATCATCCACATTTCTTTCATATTTAATTAGCTACCTTATTGGAGAAACAGCAGCAGGATAATCTGCCATTCGTTAGTCTTTTATGCAGAGAAATCTCCTCAGGTCTTTTCTAATCATGCATTCAGACGTTAATGTCCAAACACGTCTTGATATATTTAATCTGCAACAACAATGTGAACTTATAACTTGTAAAACGTGGTTTAAATATCTTCTAGTTGACTAGATAATGATTAACAGTCATTCAAACAACTTTACTGAAGCCTCTCTACTTGACGGCCATGTTTGTAGTTTGATTACACTTTTCACCCGCGTTTGTAGTTCTAATCAATTTCACGTCCAACATGCAATGTATTGTGGGCAATATTAGCGGTTAGAATATGGACGCTAATACACCTTCGAGTTTTTACTGGAAATTGTAAACCATCTGGGAACCTTTGGCATACTCTTTTCAACATACTATGGTTTGGGACATTATTTGGGACATTATTTTTGAATACTATTTAGGATGCACCCCGGGCCGGGGTGCATCCGGCCAAGCTCCTCCGTCCAGGTGATGTCACGTAATTTGCGACAAACGCGGGAAGGTGATATGACGCTCTCCGCATGTAGCGAAACCATAAAGCGAAACAGACGGCAAAATAAAAAAATGTAAGTTTGCATACTCCTGGTTGGAGAAAGACGAGTTTAAACAGTATCTGAAGCCTGTCGCTGAAAACAACCGTGTAATTTATTCTTTCAAGCTTTGTTTCTTCCGAGCTTATCTGGGCTCTGTTACAAGGTTGTGCTTCATTGATTTAACTACAACTGTTTTTTAATAGCTGTTTATTAAGTTAAAGGTTTGATACTGATTAGAACTTGAAGTGGTGATGAGGTCTTAAAATATTCTGAGTCTTAAAAGGTATTGAAATTATCTTTAGGATTCCTGCATATACCCTGTAATAAAAGAAATACTTTGCTATGTAGTAAGTCTATTGAGCTAGATTGCTTCAAAAGTCAAAGTCAGCTTTATTGTCAATTCAACCACATGTACAGGACATACAGAGAATCAAAATTTCGTTACTCTCAGACCCTAGGTGCCTAACATATAATATTAATACAAAATGTAGAATTTTAGAAAGAAATTACAATAAATTAAATTATACATAAAATCTAATGTAAAAAATAAACATTTGTAAACAATACAATTACACTTAAGGGCATATATCAATGAGTGCAAACCAGAGTTGAGCAGATATAAAACAGTATATAGTGCAAAAAAATTACAGTATAATATAAAACAGTATATAGTGCAAAAGGCTTGTAAACATAGCTTGTTTTCATTTTCAGATCAATAAATGAAAATGTATTTGTGTTTCTTGTGTAAAACGGAGCATGCTTTAGAACAGTTTTTTTCAACCACGTTCCTGAAGGACCACCAGCTCTGCACATCTTTCATTGCTGCGTCCCAATTCGCATACTATCTGTCCTAAATAGTATTTGAAAATAGAATTAGTTTGTCCCAAATCGTAGTATGTCGAAAAGTAAACCATCCGAGAACCTTTGGCATACTCTATTTTCGATAAAAATACTAAGTGTATAATCCTCCATACTCTAACTTCTAAAATTGCCCACAGTACACTGCTCGTTGGACGTGAACTCCATTAGAACTACAAACGCAGGTGAAAAGTGTAAATAAACTACAAACATGATGGACGCGCGAGACCAATCGTAAAGAAGAGAGGCTTCAGTAAAGATGCTTGTAGGACTGTTAATATCTGGCCAACTGGACGATATTTAAACAACGTTTTCCATGTTATATTTAATCTGCAACAACAATATTGAAGATGTGTTTGGACCTTAACGTCTGAATGCATAATTACCCAAAGACCTGAGGAGATTTCTCCGCATGAAAGGCTCGTGAATGGGAGATTAACCTGCTGCTGCTTCTCCAATAAGGTAGGAAATTAAATATGACAGAAATGTGGATGATTGACATTGCTCATAACTAAGCAACACAACGATCTGTTAACGAGGAAGCAGTATGTCCCAAAGCTGGTATACACTTCTGTTGCACACTCAAAAGTACATATTTTTCCTTCACAAAAAGTACTTTCTTTTAGGGCGCAGTATAAGTACGCAAATTAGGATGCAGCTCTGGGATTGGGATGCATGTCTCCTTAACCAAACACACCTGATTCAGATCATCAGCTCATTAGCAGAGACTGAAAGACCTGTAATAGGTGTGACAGACAAAACATGCAGTGTTGGTGGTCCCCCAATAACGTGGTTGAGAAACACTGCTTTAGAATTTACACTTTCATTGGTATTTTTAGGTGTGGACTTCAAAGTCAAAACTATTGCGATCGATGGCAACCGAGCAAAACTGGCTATATGGGTAAGTGCTGCATTTTGTGAAGCGCTCGAATTCATGAAATATTTCTGTTTTATTTTTCATGTGCTTTAACTGTTAACAGTTGTCTTGTTCCACTAGATGTCGCTGTCACGCTTTGTTTTGCTTGAAAGCTCCTAAAATCCTCATGAACTTTTTGTTTTAGGACACGGCGGGTCAGGAGAGGTTCAGAACTCTAACACCAAGCTACTACAGAGGAGCCCAAGGTGTCATTTTGGGTTAGTTTTTACTTGTTATTAACTTTATTATTTATTACACAGGAACTTTTTATCCAGTCCAATTATTATACATTAATTGTATAACCGAGCCAGACAACTGATTTTAGGCATAGCCGTTTTAGTTTTATGTCTTTCAGATCAATCTAACTTCTCGTCCTTCACGCATAATAAAATCTTTTTTCGCTTAAATCAATATGTTCCTTGTCTTTATTTGATAAGTAGGCCGTGTAATGAGCAGAATATCGGACAGTCAGGTGGTCTCAATCATCAAGTTTTAACCCTCAAATCCAAACTAGTTTCTAAAATGCACTTACTGTTTGTTTTTCTTCTTTTAGTGTATGATGTTACGAAGCGGGACACATTCACAAAGCTTGAGAACTGGCTCAATGAGCTGGAGACGTACTGTACACGCAACGACCTGGTTAAAATGCTGGTGGGGAACAAAATCGACAAGGTTTGTTTCATTTAATATTTACGGAATTGATACCTCGCATGTGGTGTTCAGATGCTTTCTGGACGATCGGATCACAGATAGATGAAGACATTCCTGGTGTGCTGTATCCGAATCCCCCCCATACCCTATTTTATTAGGCCACTAATATAATATACCAAATTTTAAAGCACCCTTATAGTCATGGCTGGTTGGAGAACATTTTATGTTTTTGTCTTCAAGTTAAACTTACAATTTCATAGTCAAAAGGTTTAGTCCTCTAGCTAGTTAGCCTCAACAACATATGCCATAGCCACAGTTTACAAATGTATTTAGCTTTATCCACTTGTGCTCAAAAATGCCTAATTTAGGTATACAGTGCCTTGAAATTACAGCTAGTTGACATGAAATCTAAATTGATTTGTTTAGGTGAAAATTAATCTATGCTTGTTCACGAAGGAAGAAAAATAAATAAAAGTTTGCCTTGGTTGTTTAATCAACTTTCCACTCTGAAATGGCATTCTCTAATGACCGTACCTGCCAACACTCACATGTTGTTATTTCATCCTGAAAACTCCCGTAATTCCATCAGCCCCCATCTCCCCCAAGACCCCCCCCCCCCCCCCAACTTTTAAATAGACGGGTGAGCATTTTGAGTTCACTTGCTTCATTCACCCGTCAAATTTACTTCGTTAGCGCATCAAGTTCACTTCACAACAGACCCGGCAGGGCTTCTGTCTGCCCAGTGACTCTAGCTTCGTTGCTAAATGGCTAACATGGATTTTTTGTGAGACTAGCTGTGCTTTAGGAAGGCTGAAAAACAGCGTAAATTCGTTCGGCGCCGTGTCTGAGTCCACTAGATACTTTCTGAGGTGCACCCAGGGCCGGCGCGTCCATTGAGGCGATCTAGGCGGCCGCCTAGGGCGGCATAATAATGAGGGCGGCAAACGCGCTCCGCCGCCCAACCCAACATACTGACTTTTATCTGCAACATCAACACAACAGTGCCATAATAGGGGTCTGTCATAATAGTGAGGGCGGCAAACGCGCCCCGCCGCCCAACCCAACATACTGACTTTCATCCGCAACATCAACACCGTCCCAACAACCCCCCCCCCCCCCCCCCCCCCCCCCCCCGCCCCGGTCAGTTTCGTTTTCACTTTCGGGTGGAGGGGCGGCGTGATATTCCTTTGCCTAGAGCAAACAGATTGATGAGCTGTTGTCTGGTGTCGGCAAAAGGATTTCCCCTCGGGACACCAACAACAGGCGCTATGTCATAACAAAGTCCCTTTAAGGCAAGTCATTTCACTCGATGGCCATCTTTGAAACACCTCTCGGGCAGTATGCTTGGGCATTCTGTCTGAATGGGGAAACATTAAATTCTTCAAAATTGCTTACAATTGAATTTCATATTAGGAATCATCAATAAAATTAAACAACAACTGTCTCTTTAGTTCATTTCTAAACGTCCAAATCACACAAAATCTGCAGAAGCTCCTGTACTAGAAGGCGGGCTTTATTCGCCATATAGCGATCGATGATTGGCTCCTGTACTAGAAGGCGGGGCTTTATTCACCAAATAGACCGTTACACTTTTCCCCATTCAAAAAGATACGAGTGACATGTCTTGTGTATTCTATGGTCTTTGGTCATAATCACACCCTTACAAGAGCAAGCTTACGATTGGTTAACGTGGTGAGAATGTTCGATAAAGTTCAAATTTTTCTACTCTAGCAATTCGCGATTCGCACAAAGTGCGCCGCAGGATGTCTATTTGTGTCTTTGCATTGACTTAACATGTAAATAACTTGCGCTTGATGCTTCATTTGTGTCAGGTGTGAACGCAGCATAAGGAGGAGGCTTTGGGAGTGAGGCTTTTGTGCTGCACTCGGCAACTGGCCTCCGTTACATACTGTAGTACAGTATGCTATGGCATTCTAAAATATAGCTGTAAATAATACACTAATACAATATAGTATGGTTTAAAAGCTTTTTACTAAAAATTACTATTGTATTTTAGTTGAATTACTAATGCATGGGACCAGTGCAGTGCTTTGAAACCGTGGAAATGTATTTAATCGACGCCTAATCTCTCGTTATACACTTTACTAACCCACAAGGGTGTTTAAATCTTCTAATCAAAATTTGAAGCAGTCATGTGGGTATAGGCGATAATGAAACTCCGGACGTCAGTGATGATGTAACTATGGCTAAACAAATCATGCTCCGGTACACTGCTTCACTGCGAGATGTATCATTTTTGATACATGTTTCAAATCCTCTGTGCATAACGTCACATCACTTGTACAGTCTCCAACATCCCCATCTCCCCCCAACCCCTCCCCGGGTTGTCAACCGGAACGCCGCCGCTGCCTGAAACCCGGTCCAATACAGTTGCTAACACAACAAACAAACAACCCACCGACTCCCCCTCCAACCGCCCCCCACCTGCTGTCCCCCCCACCCCCCTGGTCTCCCGGATTTTTGGAGACAAATGTTGGCAGGTATGCTAATGACGAGTTTATGTTCAACTCCTCTCCAACTGTTAGTTTGAGATATTGAGAAGGAGCACCAAAGTAAAAGCCTGCACCCTAAAGTCCACATGACCCGGATGTTCCTGAGGCTTTTGTTTCAGTGTGTTGATGTACTCCAAACTGAAATGGAATATTGAGTAGGGGGCGGGGCTTTCTTTTTGCACATCATTCACTCATAGCAAACTAATGGTAAGAGGGGTGTGGCAAATGCTCAGATTTTGATTGAAGATTACTAAAACATCTTTTTTTTCAGTGGATTTTCACAAAAGAATTGCTCACCTAAAGAATAACAATGTGTGCGAGCAAAATAAACATTGTATATTTTGATTTCACACTGACTTTTAAGTTCTGAACCTAAAATGTAATCTCTGAGCATACTTATTTTCATGTTGTGTTATTTTATATTGATTGGTCAGTGGAAGTCACTAAGGGTAAACTGGTGTCTTAATACCTTGACTTTTGTTATATAGACAAAAACAAGTTTATTGATGACAGGATTTTTAGTGTTTGGTACACTTACTGTCCTTTTAAGTCAGAAGTGTCAAACTCAGTTCCTGGACCGCCTCAGCACAGTTACTACAAACTAATTACGCCTCTCAGGCTTATTTTTAAAAGTGCATTTATGTGTGATGGATAAAGTTTGGAAGTGAACTCTGCATGGACGGGGCTTTCCAGGAACTGATTTTGACACCTCGGCTTTTGGTAGACCATGAAAAATGAAATTGCCATGCTAAAATCTCCATGGTGCAAAACTTTCGAGCATATGCTGTTTATGGGATGTTGGAGAGCATTTTATGCTGAAACCATTGTGTGGCAATGTTAAGGCATTAGGTGGGATGTTATTCTTTAACACAAATGATGAATATTTGGTTGGTGGTTTTTGAGTGCCATTCGGGCTGGTGGTTAGTGTGGAATTTTAAGGCAAGTTTCTAAAAGAGGTTAAGTTGCCAAGCAAGGGTTGAAGCAAATCAGAATTATTAGCCCTCCTGAATTATTAGCCCTTCTGTATATTTTTCCCTTAATTTCTGTTTAATGTAAACACATTTCTAAACATAATAGTTTTAAAAACTAATTTCTAATAACTGATTTCTGTTATCTTTGCCATGATGACAGTACATAATCATTTACTAGATATTTTTGAAGATACTACACTACCTGACAAATTCTTGTTGATCCCAGTTATAAGAGAAACAAATAATAATTTAATTTCTAGTTGATCATTTGGAAAAGTGGCAGAAGGTCGATTTTTTTTTTTCTGATGAATCATCTGTTGAACTGCATCCCAATCATCACAAATACTGCAGAAGACCTATTGGAACCCACATGGACCCAAGATTCTCACAGAAATCAGTCAAGTTTGGTGAAGGAAAAATCATGGTTTGGGGTTACATTCAGTATGGGGACATGCAAAAGATCTGCAGAGTGGATGGCAACATCAACAGCCTGACGTATCAAGACATTAGTGCCGCCCATTACATTACAAACCACAGGAGAGGGCAGATTCTTCAGCAGGATAGCGCTCCTTCTCATACTTCAGCCTCCACATTAAAGTTCCTGAAAGCAAAGAAGGTCAAGGTGCTCCAGGATTGGCCAGCCCAGTCACCAGACATGAACATTATTGAGCATGTCTGGGGTAAGATGGAGGAGGAGGCATTGAAGATGAACCCAAAGAATCTTGATGAACTCTGGGAGTCCTGCAAGAATGCTTTTGTTGCCATTCCAGATGACTTTATTAATAAGTGATTTGAGTCATTGCAGAGATGTATGGATGCAGTCCTCCAAGCTCATCGGAGTCAGACCTTACTGTCCTAATTAAATAATTAAAAATAAAGGCATGATCATATTTTATTGTGGTAAAATAAGCGTAATCTAGAGGCCTTTGCCTTTCATATAAGCCACTTCTGATACCAAATGATCATCTAGAAGTTATTATATGTTGTTCCTAAAACTTGGATAGGTGACAAGACTTTTGTCGGGTAGTGTAGTTTTCACCTTAAAGTGACATTTGAAGGCTTAACTAGGTAAATTAGGGAATTAGGAAAGTGCTTGTATAACAGTGGTTTGTTCTGTAGACAATTGAAAAAAAAATGCTTAAGAGGGCTAATAATATTGACCTTATAAAAACTACTTTTATTCTAGCTAAAATAAAACAAATAAGATTTTTTCCAGAAGAAAAAATATTATAGGAAATACTGTAAAAAATTCCTTGCTCTGTTAAACATCATTTGGAAAATATTTGAAAAAGAAAATAAAATTCACCGGAGGGCTAATAATTCAACTGTAAGTGTGCAGTGTACAACACAGGGGTGTTCCTATACATAAAGCTCTACTGGGGAACGGGCCTCCTTCAACTAAATATCTTCCTTTGTGTTCAACAGAAGAAAGAAGCTCATAAAAGTTTAAAACAAGTAAAGGGAGAGTAAATTATTTATTTTTGAGTCAACTATCCCTTTAAACAATGACAACAGATAGCACTTCTTATATTCATAATGAATTAGCAGAAGTTAAAATAAGCACTAACTAATTAATAAATGAAATGCTTAATAAATGTTCATCTTTTTATGTTAGATTTTGTGAACTCATTCATTTTCTTTTCGGCTTAGTCCCTTTATTAATCAGGGGTCGCCACAGTGGAATGAACCGCCAACTTATCCAGCATATGTTTTACACAGTGGATGCCCATCCAGCTGCAACCCATCACTGGGAAACACCCATACACTCCCATTCACACACATACACTATGGACAATTTAGCTTACCCAATTCACCTATACCATATGTCATTGGAGTTGTGGGGGAAACTGGAGCACCCTGAGGGAACCCACGCAAACAGGGGGAGAACATGCAAACTCCACAAAGAAATGTCAACTGACCCTGCCGAGGCTCGAACCAGCGACCTTCTTGCTGTTAGGCGACAGCGTTACCCACCGCGCTACCCGATTTTGTGAACTAATGTAGTTATTAAAGGGTTTGTTCACCAAAAGTTGGCATTTCTGTGTGGAGTTTGCATGTTCTCCTCATGCTGGCGTGTGTTTCCTCCGGGTGCTCCGGTTTCCCCCACAATCCAAACACATGTGCTATAGGTAAATTGAATAAGCTAAATTGTCTGTAGTGTGTGTAAATGAGTGTGTATGGGTGTTTTCCAGTACTGGGTTGCGGCTGAAAAGGCATCCGCTGCGTAAAACATATGCTGGAATAGTTGCCGATACATTCCCCTGTGGTGACCTCTGAAATAGATATTAAGCCAAAGGAAAATTAATGAACGTATGAAGGAAAAATCTTTCACTTTTTTGGGTGAACTCTCCTTTTTAAGTAATGTGAACAAATGGAACCTCATTGTAAAACGTTATAGATTTTTTTTATACAAATATATACAGTTCTTTCTATTCATGATTACAGTACATGAGTACAACAGTACATAATGATGTCTCCAAGGAGAGAAAAACAAAACTAATATTTGATGATTTTTTTTGATATTCATTGTGGTTTATTGAAAATATGAGTCAATAAATCAAGTCATGGAACGTTAAACTGTCGAAGTCATGAGTGCTGATATTAGGAGGCTCCAGTAGCTTTTAGTTGCTTACTCTTGGGGTGACTCAGCATTATAATTATAAAGATCTTTCTGTTTCAGGACAACCGTGAAGTAGACCGGAACGAAGGCTTGAAGTTTGCACGGAAACACTCTATGCTCTTTATCGGTATGATTTTTTGTTGTTGTTGGATTGATGTTTTGGGATTTTAAGCCAATTTTCTCCTTTGGCACCTTCTTCCCCTTGTTTTCCATTACTAAATGTGGATAAGCATTATGCTCAGGATGTCCAGATCTTGTATTTTCGAAGCCAATCACAGTCATTTTAAAGAAGCATTTTAAACTCACGATTCATCAGCGGCTCGCTCGTATGTCAGCTTATAGACAAACCAGCTGATTGACATGACTTTGAAATGCTCCAGTGTCCCTGTATCTGTGGTTACACTCAGTAAAAAGCGGTGAGTTTGGTGAACTGATGACCTTTACAGCCAATCACAGTCATTTCTGTTGAGCACGTGAACACAGTGGCCAATCAGCGCTGTTCAAGAACGTGCTCAACTGTTAGCGGGAAATGGACGTTTTGAAAATTTCAGTACCGACTGGTACCAAATTCCAGTATCAAGACAACACTAGTAGATTTCAGCACTAGAAATCTTCCTTTCATTTTATAAAACGTAAATTTGCGTTGAACAGATGCGTTGAAATAGCAGTTGAGACTGTTCTTAGAGAGCTAATGAAGTTTCTTAAAGGCAAAGCTCCAGCAAAAATGAAAATTCTGTCATGTGGGCCTGAGTATGGATATGCTATAATAACCTAATCGCATTTATTGCTATTTTATGCAGTTTTATTCAGTTTTTTATACAGTTGTTTGCACAGTTGGTATTACTTTTATATATATATTTATTAGATTGTAATCAGATTATGGTGCAGTACAGCACAATATAATATTTACTGTCAAATTAAATTGATGTTTATAGTTGATCTTACAGTAGCTACAGTATGTTTTCATCCAAAGATGCAAATTAAATTTATGCGCAAACCTGGAATACTGTGTTAAAATATTTGAGAATAAAGCAGCGTTTCCATCCAATGAGTCAAAGAGAACAAAATCGCCACTTCCTGATAATCTGGTGCCAAATATCAAAAAGAAAAATGGAATTTGCTGTGGTAGGAGAAGCTGTGCGAGTCTATATAATAACAAAATCACAGCGTTTTTAATGTGCACACTCAGTGATGCTTGCTTTTTGTTCAAACGGCTAAAACCTGTTTCACACCGCAAGCGTGAGCAGAGCGTGTTTTTTTCGGCGTCCATGTTAACAGATTAGAGCTTTCATACCGCACACAGAAGCAGTGCATCAGCGCGAGGCGTGAGCATCGCTGAAGCAGCAGTGCTGCGGTTCGTTTCAGCGCTGGGTCTATTTTTGCCGCGCTGCTCATGCTCAATTAAAGTGACAGTGCATTGATGCAATAAATGCATCCATAATATCCACTCAGTCAGTCAGTCAAACAAACTTAAACGGCCCAAATATTTAGTTGGGCCCGAACTACAAAACCAAATTTAAAACCATTTTAGTATCAGTTTTGCTTAAGTTGCACACTAGTTTGATCATGTATAAATATCATTATAACTATATTGTAGGTAGGTTACTTTATTTATACCCGAAGGTAGATTTGGTTTGCAGTCAAGAGTCCTCATCTCATAACAGTGCCACACAAAAAAAGCTCACATAGTACCAACAGCAATTGAACATTAATACATAAAACATAAACATAAAAACACTTATAAAGAATAAGTAAATAATCACATCAAGTGTCCACCCACCCCCAAATAAATGTTTAAAACAATCTAAAATATACAAGTCACCGAAACACCTCTGCTTTAGTCTATGCCTTATTTAAATGTCTAATGGCTGCTGGTATGAAACTATTTTTCTATCGTTTCGTTCTACAGCTTAATACTAGAAACCTGCGACCAGAAGGAAGGAGCTGAAACTCTGAGTGTAGGGGATGAGCAGTGTCACTTAAAATTTAACTTGTGATACTCTTTAGCTGCCTGGTGTACACAGCCTCTAGATTGGCTAGTGACACCCCGGTTAGATTACTGGACCACTTAACTATTTGATTTAGTGAGTTTTTATTCTTAACAGAGAGATTCCCTAACCATGACACCAAAGCAAAAGATAAAACGGATTCAAGAAAAGCATGGTAAAAAAAACAAAATATTGTATAAATGTTATTATAAATATAGGCCTACATCATCCTGACAAAATGACATGATATCACAGGCGATTGTCTTCTGACCGAGTGCACCTGAAAAGACATGAATGACACTTGAGAAGGATACAGTTCTTCAGGATCTATATAATTTGTAAAATAATAAATAAATAAATGCAGGTTAAGGACACAGCATAAGAGGAAGTTGCCGCAGGCCTTGGTGCAGATGAAAAGTAAAAACAAAAAGGGGGATTGATGGATAAACAGAGATAGATTGATCTGTGCAGCAGCTTGCGATGAGCTTGCTTCTGCTCTCCATACGCCCTGCTTGCGCTTGCGTTGAGAAACAGGCGTTAAGAATTGTGTTTCAGCTCATTTTAATTGAGTATTTTGGGGGAACAGCATAATTGTTTCATGTTCAGTCCACTTAAATTTGTAAAAACTAATAAAATAACTTGACTCATGGTTGGAATTGATTTTGTGGAACCCAGTATTATTTACAGTGTACTGGAATTTATTTAATAAAAGTGCCTCCTTCATACTTTGTGCAATTTTTCGCATCGAATAAAAGGTTTATCCTCCTCCGATGTGCACGTTTTTAATTGTTTTCAATATTGATGCACACCCTGGCATTTCCATTAAGCATTTTTAATGCCATAATCCAAAATGTGCATTTAAAGAACTAGTGCAGCTAGTGACTGCTGATGTTCTGCTTTCTTCACAATCAGATGTCATCATCATTTCACCATTGCACTTTTAAACTCGTCCTGCATCATATATTACTTTCACTGATGAGTCACCTTAATATTGATCTCTATCATTCCTGACTGTCTTGAACCCTGCCATTATTATTATAGAGGCCAGCGCGAAGACGCGGGACGGAGTTCAGTGTGCCTTTGAGGAGCTGGTGGAGAAGATCCTGCAGACGCCGGGGCTCTGGGAAAGCAGCATCCAGAACCATGGTGTCCAGCTGTCTGATATTGAACCCCAGCGTCAAGGAGCCTGCGGCGGATACTGCTCACTAGTTTAACACTCACACCTCCATCCCAAGCCAGAAACTGAGACGGAAAGCGCCATTTTCCTTTCTAATGAATGAGAGCTTCCTCTGAGGGGGAACGGTCTGCTCTATTAGAGCCAATCAAAGGGACCTTTGCAGTTTTTTTGCACACTCATTCTCCAATAATACGTTAGCTGTAAGCAGTTATTATATGCAATATGTGCTGTTGAAGGTTGCAGATAGATTCCCCCTCAATGGTAGCGCCGCCTTTGACCTGATGTCTGTTGGATTACAGGAGGGGAGGGGCCAAGGAACGGCAAGATCTGATTGGTGCGGTGAAATCTTAACACTCAAAACGTCCTTTGTACCTGTACTACATTTCACATGCTTATGAAACATTCTCTACCGCTCTCATTTTAATCTCGCACCTTTTATTTAAATCTATATCCTCATGTTGTTATTATTTTTAATACGGCTTTAGGCGATATTGCTTAGCATGACTATAATTTCGAGTTTGAAATATTCTTTTATAAATAAAACCTCTTCTGTAGCCGTTCTAAATCATAATCTGAATGAGATGCTGTTTAAAATGGCATGTTTAAACGATGTAATGTATCATGACTTGGGATTGGTTTTTACTTCACTGTGTTTTAATCTTTGACTCGCTTCTTTTCTAGTCCAATGCGAATGAATACCAAAAAAGAGCTTCAGTATTCATGTTTGTTTTTAATCCCAAAGCCTTCCTGTGACTTGGGCTGCAATCCAGTTTATTTCTTCACCCGTCACTCAATATGTTCCCTCCGTCTTGTTCACTTGAATGTACTGTACGTCATTGATTAAGTTACGCTAGTGTCCACTACTGGTGGAACATTTGAATGGGTTTAAATGGAATCCCCATTGAGCACTTAGGAACTACACTGTTGTGATGTCACAATCGCTTTGCATTCTGGCACATATAGGTGCTGGAGTGGACATATATGAAGCTTTATGTCAAGTATGTCCATGTAAACTTCCCTCGTTCACTTGACGAAGTGGAACATGCCTTATAATGGCGGAAGGGTTCCCCTGAGGGAACAAGAGAAGTGAAGATTGCAAGTGCGTGTCTAAAAGTGGACTGGAATGCAGCTTTCACGTTTTGACATGACGCAGGAAGATTTGGTTATGCCTTAATATTTATTAGATCTGCATGTTTAACGTGATCTACTGGCTTTCAATATGAATCTGTACTAGAGAGAGAGAGTTAATATAGCCAGTCAAAATGACCAATGGAACAGGGTTAAAGTGGTCATCGAATTGAATTATAAACATCTCTTGGTCAAAAGGTTTGAGTATTAATATGTCTGTTTTTCATTCTTCTAATAGAGGCCATTTGTTCTGCTGCAGAGAGATCTACTAAGTTAATGGAAGAATCAAATTGCGTACGACTTCCTGGAGCCGCAAACCTAAACCCCGACCTGAACCCTTATAAGCATCTCTTACAATTTAAGGTTATTACATTCACAAGCAGTAGATTTGGGTTCATAATTGTTCATATTTTCTTTTGTAGATGCTTGATTTCTTTCGTTTTGAAACAAATAGCTTACGACTTCCTGGAGCCGCAAAACTGAACCCCTGACCTGAACCCTAATAAGTATCTCTTACAATTTGCGCTGTTCATAATTCTTCATACTTCGTTTTGTAGATGCTTGATTTCTTCTACTTTGAAATAAATTGCTTACGACTCCCTGGAGCCGCAAAGCCGAATCCCAACTTAAACCCTATTAAGCATCTCTTACAATTTAAGGGTGTTATATTCACACGCAGCAGATCTGTGTTCATAATTCTTCATACTTCATTTTGTAGATGCTTGATAACTTTCATTTCGAAACAAATTGCTTATGACTCCCTGTAGCCGCAAAACCGAACCCCGACCTGAACTCTATTAAGCATTTCTTACAATTTAAGGATATTACATTCACATGCAGAAGATCTTGCTTACAACTTCCTGAAACCGTAAAACCGAAGCCCCGATCTGAACCCTATTAAGCATCTCTTACAATTTAAGGATATTACATTCACATGCAGCAGATCTTGCTTACAACTTCCTGGAACCGTAAAACCGAAGCCCCGATCTGAACCCTATTAAGCATCTCTTACAATTTAAGGGTGGTACATTCACAACCAGTAGATCTGTGTTCATAATCTTTCATACTTCGTTTTGTAGGTGCTTGATTTCCTTAATTTTGAAACAAATTGCTTACGACTGGCTGGAGCCGCAAAACCGAACCCCGACCTGAACCCTAATAAGCATCTCTTACCATTTAAGGGTATTAAATTCACACGCAGCAGATCTTGCTTACGACTGGCTGGAGCCGCAAACCCGAACCCCGATGTGAACCCTATTAAGCATCTCTTACAATTTAAGGATATTACACTCACACGCAGCAGATCTGTGTTCATAATTCTTTATAGTTTATTTTGTAGGTGCTTGATTTTCATTTTGAAAAAAATTGCTTACGACTTCCTGTAGCCGTAAAACCGAACCCCGACCTGAACCTAAATAAGCTTCCTTTTACAGTTTTAAGGTATTACATTCGAACGCAGCAGATCTGTGTTTATAATTCTTCATAATTGCTTTTGTAGATGCTTGATTTCTTACAATTCGAAACAAATTGCTTACGACTCCCTGGAGCCGCAAAGCTGAATCCCGACCTGAACCCTATTAAGCATTTCTTACAATTTAAGGGTGGTACATTCACATACAGCAGATCTGTGTTCATAATCTTTCATACTTCATTTTGTAGGTGCTTGATTTCCTTAATTTTGAAACGAATTGCTTACGACTCGCCGGAGCCGCAAAACCGAACCCCGTCCTGAACCCTAATAAGCATCTCTTACAATTTATGGGTATTAAATTCACACGCAGTAGATCTGTGTTCATAAGTCTTCATACTTCGTTTTGTAGATGCTTGATTTTCATTTTGAAACAAATTGCGTACGACTTTCTGGAGCCGCAAAACCGAACCCCGACCTGAACCCAAATAAGCATCTCTTACAATTTAAGGGTGTTACATTCACACGCAGCAAATCTTGCTTAAGACTCCCTGGAGTTGCAAAACTGAACCCCCGACCTGAATTCTATTAAGCATCTCTTAAAATGTAAGGTTATTACATTCACAAGCAGCAGATCTGTGTTCATAAGTCTTCATACTTCATTTTGTTGATCCTTGATTTTCATTTTGAAGTAAATTGCTTACGACTTCTTGAAGCTGCAAAACCGAACCCCCGACCTAAATCCTATGAAGCATCTCTTACAATTTATGGGTATTAAATTCACACGCAGCAGATCTGTGTTCATAATTCTTTATAGTTCATTTTGTAGGTGCTTGATTTTCATTTTGAAACAAATTGCTTACGACTCTCTGGACCCGCAAAACCGAACCCCTGACCTAAACCCTAATGAGTATCTCTTACGATTTAAGGGTGTTATATTCACACGCAGCAGATCTGTGTTCATAATTCTTCATACGTCGTTTTGTAGATGCTTGATAACTTTCATTTTGTAACAAATTGCTTACGACTTCCTGGATCTGCAAAACCAGCCTGATCTCACGAGGAAACGTAAATATTTTACGTTTTGTCAGTTTAGTGGCTAATTCGTACGAATTCGTATGAGTTCAGTCGTACGAAAAGGAATGATTTTAAACGATAGGCGTGGCACCCAACCCCGCCCCTAAACCCAACTGTCATTGGGGGACGAGCAAATCGTACTAAATTGTACGAATTAGATCGTACAAATTCATACGAATTAGCCACTAACTCAAAAAGTTACGAATTGCCGTGAGATTGTCTTGGCAAAACCAAACCCCGACCTGAACCCTAATAAGCATCTCATACAATTTAAGGGTGGTACATTCACACGCGGCAGATCTGTGTTTCTAGTTCTTCATACTTTTTGTAGATGCTTGATTTCTTTAATTTGGGTATTTCAACATGTTTTAGTCTGCATCTGTTGTGGGAAATTAGGGGTAATTATGTTTTGCTTTTTTTTTTCCATTAAAATATCTAACTTGAAGTGTTTATACCTTGTTCTGCCACAGCTTATGGTATTTTTTGTTGAATGTTTGAATTGTCATTATTAGTAGTAAATCAGCTCCAGATGTGTGCTTATGGTATGTGGCAATCGCACACAGACAGGAAATGGATACCTACAACTGCGTATTAGTTTAGCAGGATATATTATGAAACACATCTATACTGTGCCCTACATACACAAACTCTGAATCTACAATTACTGAGCCAATCGCAGCAAGTGTCTAGATTTGCACATTGATTTGTTAAGTCACTCATTCAAACTAACAATGTGTATTTTTTTATTTTTCTTTCATTGAAAAGTCACAAGTTAAAAACTAAATTAAGCCATCATTAAAGCATTGAAAATCAAGGCTGATTGAGATCTGGTGACTGTGGAGGCCATTTGTGTACAGTTAACTCATTGTCATGTTCAAAAAACCAATCTGAGATGACTCCTGCTTTATGACATGGCGTGTTATCCTGCTGGAAGTAGCCATCAGAAGATGAGTACACTGTAGTCATAAAGAGATGGACATGGTCAGCAACAATACTCAGGTAGGCTGTGGCGTTGACATGATGCTCTATTGCAGGGATCACCAAACTTGTTCCTGAAGGTCCGGTGTCCTGCAGATTTTAGCTCCAACCCTAATCAAACAAACTTGAACAATCTAATCAAGGTCTTACTAGATATACTTGAAACACCCAGGCAGGTGTGTTGAGGCAAGTTGGAGCTAAACCCTGCAGGGCACCGGACCTCCAGGAACAAGTTTGGTGTCTCTGGAAAACTTTGAGTGCTGCTGTGGATCACTGGAAGGTCCTGGACATGTGGTACAACGGCATATTTGATTATGAAGACAAAGACAAGGCAGATGCTGCTTCTGAATCTGACTGAATTACAACCTGTCATCCTCAGTCATTTAGTGTCTGTCTTCTTTTTTGTCTGAATATTTTGTAGTCTTTAGTTTGTAATTATGCAGGTAATTGCCAGGTAACAGCCAAACATGGGTATAACAAAGCAATAAACAACTTTAATGACATTATTTGTGTGCTATATTGAGCTAAAACTTCACATACACACTCTAGGACAGGGATGGGCAAACTTGATCCTGGAGGGCCGGTGTCCCTGCAGACTTTTGCTCCAACACTAATTAAACACACCTGAACACACTAATCAATGGCTGCGTCCGAAACCGCATACTTCCATACTATACAGTACGGTAAAATCAGTATGCGAGCCGAGTAGTATGTCCGAATTCATAGAATTCGAAAATCAGTATGCGAGAAGTACCCGGATGACTTACTACTTCCGGCGAGATTCTGAAGTGCGCATCCCATGCACGCTGCGCTATCCCATGATGCTCCGCGAGAGAATGTATGAATGGAAATGAATCGACGCAACTGACACAGGTAGGTCACGTGACCATGACAAAATGGCGGATGTAGTACGTCCGAACTCCATTCATACTTCTTACATTCATACTGTATAGAACGTACTTTTCTAACGGCCGAGTAGTACGTTTTAATTCAAATGCAGTACCTACTGAGTTGTAGGCGGTTTCGGACGCAGCCAATGTCTTCAAGATCACTAGAAAGCTACAGGCAGGTGTGTTTGATTAGGGTTGGAGCAAAACTATTCAGGACACCGGCCCTCCAGGATCAAGTTTGCCCATCCCTGCTCTAGGAACATCAGTCATATTTTACATCTAGTAAAATGTGGCATAATAGGTCTCCTTTAAAATATCTAGTAGATGTACAGTATGTGATTTTTTTATATCATATATCTGATCAAATCTGTCAGAAGTGTACTTTCCAGGAAAGTATAAAGCAATCAGATTTCACTCTTTAATGTGGCATGAATTCAACTTTTATATAAATACCGCCTTGATGCCTAGAACAGAAACTACATCAAAATCAACAGATTTCCTCCAGCGTTACACTTTTTCCTGCTTGCTCTCCGTTTCAGTTCGAGGTGTTTTACTATTTGTGTTGGGCTCTTTGTGTTGATTCAGTGGGCGCAGTTGACCACTGAATGATTCTCGATGAGGGCAAGGCTAAAGAATGGTGAATATTATATGTGTTAGTCTTCTCTTAAGCGTGGGTGGGGAGAAAGAAGAGCTGAGAGCCAAACACGGAGCATGCGGTCAGGTCTGTAATGAGATATGCTTAATTTCTTACTGCTGACTGAACCGTTTAAATGTGTGCGGCAAGACTCAAACATAACGGACTGTTCAAACTTAGCTGAGCTTATCTAGTAGAGCTACATAACTGAAATGCAAATGCTTGTCCAATATGGGAGCAGCTGAGCTCATGTGCAGATGTCAGAGGTAACGATTTCGGCATGGGTAAAGCTATTTCTTTATCAGATTCCAGTTCTAGTTGCCTTTACTAATATGCGGCTCAGACTCTATATATTTGTTCCACACTGAATTAGATGGAAAATTACGGAGGTTCATTTGTCCTTCAAATTCTAAACTTAAATACAAATAAAAAAGGCTTTATCAAACCGTCAAGGTTTAAAAAATAGTTTTAAAATAATGCTTAAAAACAATACCGAATACAATATTAATGCCAAAGTGTTAACATTACTTCAAATAAATATGAATAAATGTTAACAGAAACATTTAAATGACAAAAGCACACAATAAAAAGTACTAGAACTTAAAATGGAAATTGATTAATATAAAAAATACAATAATAATAATAATTCCTTACAATTATATAGCACTTTTCTGGGTACTCAAAGTGCTTTACAGAATTCAAAAATTATTAATGAATACAACAAGTATAATTAACTTAAAATTAACATTTAAGGTACAATTCTCACTATAAATAAACCATTAACTATTACTTTTGCCTCTATAAACTCTAATTTGCTGCTTATAGATAGCTATTAAGATAGTAGTGTTTTACACAACATTACTTTAAATTGTACCTCACAAGGGAAACTAAGAGATGATAGCCAATTTTATTAAAGCACAGTGGTATTCTATAGTCATTTCTCTTTTAGTCGCATCCGTATAATTAGCTCAAATCATCTCTTCACACTGGTACCTTTCCTACAGCATTTAAAGAGATAGTAAGCATCCCGGACGAGCCCCCAAGTATTTAAAAGTTATCTGCTGAAGCGAGTTGTAGTTTATTTGAACAAACAAAAAACGTTTTTGTCACATGCAGCAGTGTTAGCAATGTCAGCATGCAGCAAAAACCTAGGTGCCAATCTCAGGCGTTGAAATCCTGAGATTGGCAAGTGTGGCTTCCAAATCTTCATTGCTCATCTCATTCTGTAGCCATCTGCAAATATTGGACGTGGTAAACAACCTCCTGCTAAGTATGTGTCTTACCTCTCAGGTAGATCCTTCATGCTGTCTTCTTGGGGTGAAGTGTCTATATCCCACTGTCTAGCTACTGGGATGCCTCAGAGTTTGGTCCGTGGACCACTTCTATGCTCCATCTACACAACTTCACTAGGATTTATCATTCAGAAACATGGCTTTTCATCCCTTCAAATGTAGGTGCCTCAATCTCAAGCGTTGAAGCCCTATGACTGGCAAACGTGGCTTCCAAATCTGTATTGCTCATCTCAGTCTGTAACTGTCTGCAACTTTAAACGTAGTAAACAACCAGAACCTCCTATCAACTATCATGAAATGTGAACCACACTCCAGTGGTTTGAGTCTTACATCTTAGGCAGATCCTCCATGGTGTCTACTTGGGGTGAAGTGTCCAAATCCCAACGTCTAGATCAGGGGTGGTCAACCCTGCTCCTGGAGATCGACCTTCCTGCTGAGTTCAGCTCCTACCCTGATCAAACACACCTGAACCAAATAATTAGAACCTGAGGAGCACTTGATAATTACAGGCAGGTGTGTTTGATATGGGCTGCAACTGAAAACTGCAGGAAGGTCGATCTCCAGGAATAGGGTTGAGCACCCCTGGTCTAGATACTAGGGTGCCTTAGGGTTTGGTCCATGGACCACTTCTATGCTCCATCTACACAATTTCACTAGGATTTCTCATTCAGAAACATGGCTTTTAATCCCTTTACACTTGTACCTTCTACACAGCATTTTAAGGAATAGTTCACCCAAAGCCGTAGGTGCCAATCTCAAGCGTTGAAGCCCTGAGAATGGAAAGTATGGCCACCAAATGTGCATTGCTCATCTTATTCTGTAACTGTCTGCAACTTTGGACATGGTAAACAACCAGAACCTCCTGTCAACTATCATGAAATGCAAACCACACTCCAGTGGTTTGAGTCTTACCTTTCAGGCAGATCCTCCTTGGTGTCTTCTAGGGGTGAAGTGTCCAAATCCCACCGTATAACTACTGAGGTGCCTCAGGCCTTGGTCTGTGGACCACTTCTATTCTGTATTTACAGATCTTCACTAGGATTTATCATTCAGAAATATGGCTTTTCATCTCTTCACACTTGTACCTATTCCACAGCATTTTAAGGAAACTCTAGCTAAAAGTGTAGGTGCCAATCTCAAGCGTTGAAGCCCTAAGAATGGAAAGTGTGGCTACCAAATCTGCATTGCTCATCTCAGTCTGTAACTCTCTGCAGTGAACAACCAGAACCTCCTATCAAGTATCATGAAATGCGAACAACGCTCCAGTGGTTTGAGTCTTACCTCTTAGGCAGATCCTCCATGGTGTCTACTTCGGGGTTAAGTGTCCAAATCCCAATATCTAGATACTGGGGTGCCTCAGGGTTTGGTCCATGGACTACTTCTATGCTCCATCTACACAATTTCACTAGGATTTATCATTCAGAAACATGGCTTTTCATCCCTTCACACTTGTACCTTCTACACAGCATTTTAAGGAATAGTTCACCCAAAGACATAGGTGCCAATCCCAAGCGTTGAAGCCCTGAGAATGGAAAGTATGGCTACCAAATGTGCATTGCTCATCTCATTCTGTAACTGTCTGCCATTTTGGACATGGTAAACAACCAGAACCTCCTGTCAACTATCATGAAATGCAAACCACACTCTAGTAGTTTGAGTCTTACTTTTCAGGCAGATCCTTGGTGTCTTCTAGGGGTGAAGTGTCCAAATCCCAATGTCTAACTACTGAGGTGCCTCAGGGCTTGGTCTGTGGACCACTTCTATTCTGTATATACAGATCTTCACTAGGATTTATCATTCAGAAATATGGCTTTTCATACCTTCACACTTATACCTATTCCACAGCATTTTAAGGAAACTTTAGCTAAAAGTGTAGGTGCCAATCTCAAGTGTTGAAGCCCTAAGAATGGAAAGTGTGGCTACCAAATCTGCATTGCTCAGCTCAGTCTGTAACTGTCTGCAACTTTAAATGTAGTAAACAACCAGAACCTCCTGTCAACTATCATGAAATGCAAACCACACTCTAGTGGTTTGAGTCTTACTTTTCAGGCAGATCCTTGGTGTCTTCTAGGGGTGAAGTGTCCAAATCCCAATGTCTAACTACTGAGGTGCCCCTGGGCTTGGTCTGTGGACCACTTCTATTCTCTATCTACACTTTCACTAGGATTTCTCATTCAGAAACATGGCTTTTCATCTCCTCACACTTGTACCTATTCCACAGCATTTTAAGGAAAGTTCAACTAAAAGTGTAGATGTCAATCTCGGGCATTGAAGCTTTGAGAATGGCAAGTGTGGCTAACAAATCTGCATTGCTCATCTTATTCTGTAACTGTTTGCAACTTTGGAGATGGTAAACAACCAGAACCGCCAGTCAACTATCATGAAATGCGAACCACACTGCAATGGTTTGAGTCTTACGTCTTAGGCAGACCCTCCAAGATGTCTTTTGGGGTGAAGTGCCCAAATCTCAATGTCTAGCTACTGAGGTGCCTCAGGGCTCGGTCTGTGGACCACTTCTATTTTCTATCTACACAACTCTATTTACAGAAACATGGCTTTACCTGCCTTCACTTATACCTATTCCACAGCATGTTGGGCACTGAAGCTTTGATAATGGAAAGTGTGGCTACCAAATCTGCATTGCTTATCCCATTCTGTAATGGCCTTTAATTTTGGAGATGGTAAACAACCATAACCAGAGTAAAAAGTTAGATATCTTTTATACTTTCACTGCCACCCCAAAATTTGGCTATGTTAAAGCCAAGACGGCTATGTTTAGGATGTCTATCAAACAGAAAATTGCTTGTTGGGTAAAGGACTTGCATATTGTAACTCAACTATTCTATTTAAAACCCATCTGTTAAATGATATCATGTAAATGTTTTCAGAAAACTTTATTTGCTCTCAACTGACTGTTTGCATGATAATCTTCACAGGCAATGACCCAAATGAAAAGCCCTCTAAGAACATTGTTTTTTTTTCTTTTTTCAAAAAGTTCTTCACCCATAGATGGAATATTCCAAAAATCAAAACATAACATCACTTTATATGCCATCATTAAACACAAGAATCCACATATATACGCCATTGCCATAGGATGACAACAATCCTGTGTCAATTGAAAAATAAAATTAACATAACTTAGAAAAAAAAGGAATACATAATAAGAATATATTACATTTTAGCCACCAACAAAAACTGTATTTCAGAAACCATGACAGTATAAATCAGAATGTGTTTAGTGGTAGTAACTAGCTATGTTTCCATATTGCTATGTGCATTTTTGGGTAACACTTTATTTTGATGCTCCATTTGAGTTTTAGTAGACTGTCTGCTTAATATCTGTTGATATTGCTCCTTCAACAGACATTTAACTGACTGTAAGAATCTTTGCAAGTACATGTCAACTTACACTAACTCTAAACCTAATTAAAACCTAAACCTAATTCAATAAACAGACCATCAAAATAAAGTGTGACCCATTTTTGGAACATCAAGCCTGATCTCACGATGAAACGTAACTATTTAACATTTCGTCAGTTTAGTGGCTAATTTGTATAAGTTCAGTTGTATGAAAATATACAATTTTGAAAAGGAGGCGTGGCACCAAACCCCACCGCTAAACCCAACCGTCATTGGGGGATGAGCAAATCGTACTAAATTGTACAAATGAGATCATACGAATTCATACAAATTAACCACTAAATCAAAAAGTAACGAATTACCTTGACATAGCGTTGGAATATCGCATAAAAAATGGAAACTTCTAGATGTGCATACATCTCGAAAAGGCACATAAAGAAACGTATGCACACTAAGTAGGATTAATTATTTATCCAATAATAAAAAATGTACAATGGAAAAAACTGAATAAATTCCAGCATTTGCACCAAATAAGTTTTTAAATTTTGTTTTTCTAGATCGTGTGATAATAAAAATTAGACAGCTTTAATGGACAAACCACAATATATGCTGTTTTGGTCGTTCTAAAATACCTCAGCTAAATTCCATTGTCAAAGCGGTTCAGTATTAACTCCAGTGCTGTTTTGAGCATCCTGTTTAATGTGTTTCCTCTTTTGAGGTGCAACTAATTTATTTTCTAAGAAAAAAAAGGCCAACAGTGGTTTCTCACTGAAGCAAACTCCATTTTTCTTTTTAATATTTGGCGCCAATTGATCAAGGAGTGATGATTTTGTTCATTTCAAGAGTTCACACTTAGCTGATGATTGATTATGAAGCGTGTTTGGCATGCTGTCCCAGGAGAGAACCCTGAGCTCATAAGATCCTCGAGCCCTGGGGCTCCCTCCCGTTTGCAGGGCGAGAGGAGAGTTTGAGCTCAGGTAGATCTCGAGAACTCCTCTCCTTATTTATGGCTAATGACAAATTAGGGATTGCTATGAAGAGATATACTGCTGACTAAGAGCTCATCTGTGGTGCCAATTTGCTTTGGTCAATTCACTTATGTCGCATGTCTTTGGACGGTGGGAGGAAACCTGGGGGAAGTTGCGGAGAGAACATGTAAACTCCACAAAAAAACGTCGACTGGCCTGGTAAGGACTTCAACCAGTGACATTCTTGCTGTGAGGCAACAGTGCTAACCACTGGGCCGCCGTGTTGCCCTATCTAGGAAAAGGGAGGAGGAGTAGGGGTGGAAGGGGGGATTCTTCAAAATGAAGAAAACTGAGGTATGAAACTCTGGTTATTTATGGTGACTTAGGAATCATCTGATTGGTGAATCATGTGTAAGCTAATACGGGACCAGCTGTGGTCAATCATAAGCACGTGACCCTCTCGAAATGAGTTTATAAATAAACCACTTAGAGTCACAGGACGAAAAAAGTTGTTTATTCGCAAATGGTTTATGCGATATTCCAGTTTTGCGTCTTTGAATGGAAACATAGCTGTACTGTCCATAAATCAAACATTGTCATTATTCATCAGACAGTGGTTTAAAGAAATAAAAGAGGCACGCTGGTCAATCGACATGTATCCGAAAAGGCTGTCGTGGATCATTTTCAGCTAAATTATTGCATGAAGTAGGCTACGTACTCAAGTGTTCAGGTAGTCTTAGCGATTACGACCGCAGTCCAGCCTGTTAGCCGCTAATGTCGGGGTTGTATGGGCACTTTGACAGTCTTAATCTCCGCTATATGGGAAGACTTCTGGATGATACAGCTGGTTGTACCTGCCGCGGCGCTCTCCTTTACTTGAGCCAGGTTGGTCAGGGCCATGGCGGCGTGGAGCTCTTTCCAGTAGGTCTCATTATTTCCTCCTTTACGAGTGCCGCTAATGCCAAACGAAGAGGAAATGGTTAATGAGGAGTTTTTTTAGCAGCACTTTTAAAAAGCATATGATTCATTAGGCCCACGGCATTCTTACCTCTCGCTCTGGCGTGCGCCGCAGTCCAGCGTCACTGAAAAAATACAGTTTGGTGAAATGATTTATATGCACACTGGACTTTAAAATATCCACCATTAATGCTGCTAATAAAATATCCCTGCATGTTGATGGAAATGACGTGTAAACGTGTTTTAGCATGTGCATGGTATGTTCATGGGTGAGTAAGAGGGTGTTTGTGGAGCTCAGGGAGATTTAAGTGGAGCTCCGCATACAGCCACATTCATGCGCTTTTCCAGCCAAAACAAATGCAATTATGCTTCCCCATGCATGAGCTCTGGAGATGGAAAAAGCATATCTGCTCTGTGTCAGAAACAGACACGCCGTTTCACTGCTCCACAACTCATTTGCATTTTTGAAATTATTACACCTTTTCCCTTTCAGTGAATGACTATTTAAATGGTCGTGATAACAGGAACAGGATAACAGGAACTGTTTTCTAGTTTGTAGCATGACAAAATATGCATGAATGTTGTTACACCAATCATACTCATGAAAACGTTCTTAAGAAATAACCCAGCAGGCACAGGGCATCAACATGATGTCAGATTGACGTTGTACCCCAATGTCGGGGGACGTTGCATTTTGTTTAGAAATCAGGTTGACATCAGAACCCAACATAAGGCTTACGCCAATGTCCAAAGGCCAACCTCAAAACAACCAAATGTCAACGTCTAATGATGTTACAGCTTGACATTCTGTGGACGTTACCACTATGATGTCTATCAGATGTAGGATTTGGGTTGCCATACCTGATGAATAAATATCAGTATTTGACGTCAATATGACGTTGGTTTAAGATGTTGGCTCAAAGTTGGATTTTGCTCACTTTCCAACACAACCTAAAATCAACAAAGTATAAACGTATAATGATGTTACAGCTTGATGTTGTGTGGGGGTTATCACTATGACGTCTATCAGATGTTGGATTTTGGTTGCCATACCTGACAAATAAATGTCAGTATTTGACGTCAATATGAGGGTATAAGATGTTGGCCCGACGTTGGATTTTGGTCACTTTCCAACACAAATTAAAATCAACCAAATATCAACGTCTAATGATGTTACAGCTTGATGTTGTGTGGACGTTACCAATATGACGTCTATCAGATGTTAGATTTTGGCTGCCATATCTGATGAATAAATATTAGTATTTGACGTCAATATGACGTTGGTTTAAGATGTTGGCTCAGCGTTGGATTTTGGTCATTTTCCAACACAACCTAAAATCAACAAAATATCAACGTCTAATGATGTTACAGCTTGATGTTGTGTGGACGTTACCAATATGACGTCTATCAGACATTAGATTTTGGCTGCCATATCTGATGAATAAATGTCAGTGTTTGACGTCAATATGACGTTGGTTTAAGATGTTGGCTCAGGTTGGATTTTGGTCACTTTCCAACACAACCTAAAATCAACAAAATATCAACGTCTAATGATGTTACAGCTTGACGTTGTGTGGACGTTACCAATATGACGTCTATCAGATGTTGGATTTTGGTTGCCATACCTGACGAATAAATATTTGATGTCAATATGACGTTGGTTTAAGGTGTTAGATTTTGGTCACTTTCAAACACAATCTAAAATCAACCAAACATCAACGTCATTTCACATTGTTATTGGACGTCAAAATAACACTGTCCTTAGATGCTGACTAGACATTGAATTTTGGTCACCCGACGTCACGACCTAAATCTAACATATTATTACTGTCTTATGACATTGTGTGCCTGCTGGGAAGTTAAGAAGTTTCTAAAGATCAATTTTAAAATGTTTGTAAGCATTTTCTAACGGCATTCTTGAAAAATCTTAAAGTGAGCTCATCATTTATCCTCTCTCATGTGGTTTTAAACTTTTGTGAGTTTCTTTCTGCTGTTGAACACAAAAGAATATTTTGAAGAGTTGCTGGCACTCATTGACAACCAAGTTTAAATGTGGAAAAGTTTCCATTGTCAAAAAAATGGAAGACAATAGGTGCCAGTGACCAGCTTTCATCAAAATAACTTATTTTATGTTTAACAGAAGAAAGAGACTGAAACAGGTTTTGAACAAGTGAAGGGTGAGTCAATTATTCAACACAGGCTCATTGTGGAAACGTACCCCTATACATTTCTGGAGAGCGTGAATTACGTAGCCAGAGCTACGTATGGCTGCATTTGGTCTTTAAAATGAACGCTACGGCGCAGTATGATGACGCCGACGGCTTCTGTGCTACCAGCTGACCGCATACCTCCGTGTGGACAGCTTTACTGCTGTTACCAGTTTGCCCAGTAGCTCGCCATGTATGTCGGCAGACTTGAGACGCAGAGAGGAGTTGACTGTGATGATGAGATTCAAAGAACGGTTTCAGAAAGCAGGTATAACAAAAGCAAAAGGCTAAAAATAAAATAAACAAGTAAATAACAGGGTGAGAACGTGGTAAGATCTGAAAATGTGGTAAAAAGCAGGCTATCGCGAGGGCTTTTCTTTTTCTGCATTGCTTTTGAAAACACAATCGGTTGGGTTTATGGATGGAGGAGGGTGGGTCAGTTGATCGGTCAGTCAGTCAGTGGACAGCGGCCACTGGTGGATTTACATGAGAACAGTAGGCGCGAATGGCACTTGTGAGAGAAATTTGAGATCTGAAAAAGCGTACACAGCAGCCTCTGGTATTTCTCGAATACAAAAACTGTAAAAAAACATAGCTCCTGGGACTATTTGGCACTCTCCAGAAATGCATATAGGAGTATGTATCAATAATGAGCTTGAGTTGCAATTATTGCATAATTTTCATTTTTGGGTGAACTATCCCTTTAAGAAGAGAACTGTTGTAAACTCTATAAAAAAAGGTTGACTCAACTTAAAATAACTTGCTGCAGAGTTTTTTTTGGTCAACTCAAAAATTGATGCCTTACAATTTTGAAGTCAACCTTTTTTATATTTAGTGTACCTACACTAAAAAATTCAGGGTTCCACACAAATCAATTTGTGTTGCGGCAACATGAAGGAATTAAGTTAACTTATTAGTTTTTTACAAATTTAAGTGGATTGAACATAAAACAATGAAGTTGTCACAAAAAGACTCAAGAATTGTGTTGTTTCAGCTCATTTTCAATTCATAGATTAAACAAACAGCATTTTTTGAGTGTACATTTGACTGAAGGATAGAATGTGACTAGACTTCAATTCTCAGCAGTAAAACATCATTTACAGTTTTAATACAGCCTTCAAATCATACACAACCTACGATTGCCAATAATAATAATAAAAAAAGAATGGCAGGAAACTTCATGTTTGGTCAGACAAGGGAGGACAGCTCTAACAAATACAGATCCATCCGTTAAACATTAATGGACATTATATACTCATTTTCACAGTCATCTTTTGGAATCAGTTTAAATTGGTATCACCCTTTCTTCTGGGTATCTAAATAAATCGGTCTGAAATAGCAAAGCTGCGTCTCTATTCTGCTGAAAGCATCGAGATCACTGAAGAGAAATCTCTCTTATGGGAGCAGTGAGAGGGAAAATTGGACGACATGAGCACACAAAACGCTACTTTCGATATTCTCTGCCTAAAACATCTCCAACTCAGATTTCTCAAACAGTGTTTGTGCCAAGAACTACTATAAACCGTTAATAAATCATTTTGGCTCTGATTCCTGTGTGCTACTGAATGTCTCTCATCTTTTTTAACTTCTATTGTCTACAGATGCTTTAGATTGACTTAACCCGAGGAAAAAAAAACACTACTTCCTCAAGTTCGAGACAGGAGGGCTCTATTAGCCGAAATCAAATTAGCTTTAAACGCAGATCATCTAATGTAAAACAAATATGGAAAAGGATAGATGAAACTCTGCTGTGCTTTCTTAACAAACGCGTCTTTTAATTGAATTTCAACGGGAACAAATGAATCTCCTTATATTCTGAAATATTTAAAGGCATGGTTCACTCCAAAATATTTATTCACCCTTTATTTGACTTTGATTTTATTTATTCAAGTAGAACCATACCTTTATGAGTTTTTCTTCTGTTTAACACGAAAAGAGGATATTTTGAAGAAAGCCTAAACGTTATCAAAAAACAAAAATGCAAATTGATTTGATTTCAATTGACTATTTGACTATTGACTACAAGCAGTGGGGTGATCGCTCTTTTGCAGTGGCAGGTCGTAAACTCTGGAATACCCTTCCTATTGAGCTTTGTACAATCACTGACCTGCCACTTTTTAAAGCCAAGCTTAAGAACCACTTGTTTAAATTGGCTTTTAAAGGTGCTGTATGTAAGTTTTTGACTCTTCTAAAGCTAAAAAATACAATAATATGTGTGCAGATATTTAAGAAACATCCCAAGTGAACATACTTGTTTAACTGACAAACAATGCTAAAGTCAGATATTCTGCTTTGAAAATGTTTTTTTCCGTGCCGGAACGCTGTCTTTGTTTAGGTAATTTTCACATGCATAATGCCAGTTTAGCCAATTATAATTCAGCACCCCGGGTTGCCTTGTTGGAAAACAGCATATTTCATTCATTCATTCAGAAAGACTCTGAAAGCATGCGTCCATGAGCGAAATGCTACAGTGTAGTGGAAAGTATCAGATGTCAAAATGAGACAGATTCAGTTCCACATGACGTTAATTAGCAAATGACATAAATATTAGGAACGTGAGCAGGTTACATCGCGTGTCCTAACAACACGCTGTGACGAGATTGTTATGAGTGATGAGCCATTTGGCTGTTTGCACCACAAAACACGGCAGAAATGTAAATACAGCCTTTCAGAAGCACAGAATATGCACTCGCTCACAAAACGGTAAGGTTTAGAATCTATTTAATACACGTTAACCCTCTTTAACATCATTAAATGTACATGCTGAATCACTCATATGTGTTTAGTTCTAAAGTTCAATTTCAAACGGTTTATTGTATTTTCCAGATCTGAGGTGAACTTTCTGCTTTCAGTATATGGTAATACACGTCTTGTAAAATGCATTCAAACTTGCATTGTTAGCATTTAGCACTGAATAAAGCACACGAGGCTTACCTGAGGTGATCTGTCATAGGTTTCTGTTGTTCAGCTGTGAGAAATAGAAGCCGCTTCTAATAAATCAATTCGAGGTGTTGGTTAGAACCAAAACTCCTTTTAATATGGAGAATATTCCCTCAATCGCGTGTCGTTGCTTTTATTTAGAACACAGTTTAAAATCACTCAAACTGGCAACCCGGCGTACCTTTATTATGATTCAGGACTGCAATACCTAGTTCAACCACTGGGTGTCAAACTTACATACTGCACCTTTAAGGCATAGCAGTGACACTTTGTTATGTTTTAATGTTTGTTGGAGTTTATTGATATATATATATATATATTGATATTGCATCGTCTCCTTTTCTGTTGTGTTGTATAATTTGCTTTTACTTGTGTAAAGCACTTTGGTCAACCCTGGTTGTTGTAAAGTGCTATATAAATAAAAGTTGATTGATTGATTGATTGATATTTGATGTAAAAAAGACATCAAGTTGACATCTAACATTGGTGTAAACAAAAAAGAAGTAAAAAATCGATTACAGGACACGTTTTTTTGACGCCAGTATCACTGTGCGTTCACACAGAAGGTGTTGAGAGCATCAAAGGTCGCTCTGGCCGCCCTGGCGACAACGCTGTCTGCCTTCAGCTCTGGCGGCAAGAGAGTCAAAATTCGCTACATTGATCTCGTATTTAAAGGGGCCATTGCAGCATATCATATCAGTTACATTCCTGCATAAAACATGCTTTCTAGTGTGAAAATGTTGCGCACTTTTTATCAAATTCATTTAACAATGGGAGATCAAGTTGCATGTGGTGCACTTAATTATCCAATGTGTCCATATGTCTGAAATATTCTGAAGCAGCAATACTGTTTATTTTTTTTATTTATAACATTAATGCACATCAGTAACTCGCAAGTAACTTTTTAATATACGTTTCTGTAAGAAAACATTGCAAATAATTAAAAAGCTGGCGACCGCAATAATCAAACCCTTGGGAACAACTGTGGTCAGAACCAAAGTTCACAGGGCTGTGTTCTCTGGACTCCTCTCAAGCGGTGGACTTCTACATTCTGATTGATTGCTGCCGAACCGCGTCATAGCTCATTACCATAAAGTTGACTTGATTTCAACTAGTAATGGGCGATATAAACGATATGCGATATAAACGATACAAAATTGGCCTACGATAGAGATTTTAATTCTATTGCACTATCGCGATAATGCATGTTTGATGACGCAATCTACCCGCGAAATTAAGAGCAAAGCCGGCCGCGTATCCAATCTAGACTTTACCCCATTCGGTGCCATGCATTGCTTAGCAACGTATACAAAACAATGTAAAGACCGCTTGACGTGAAAGTAAATAAAAATGCCGCTATATTAATGTGCATATCGCATTTCCGGCCGGCCGCCTATCAATCTAGACTTTACCAACTGGACATGTCCGAGATTCTGCTTTTGCTTTCGATATTAATTGTATTCATTTTTGCATTACTTTATACGCAAACTTTAGCTGGTGCATCTCAATCTCTTAGCAGCACCAACACTGCAGCAGACAGAGAGAGAGGGAGAGGGAGAGAAAGAAAGCAGATTTGATCTGTCAGTGGTGCTCACTGAAAAGAAACAAACTTTTTTTTTTTAAATTTGTTTGTTAAATAAGAATAAGAAATCAATAAGAAATTATTGTGTTGCTGAAGGTCATTAAAGTTATATAGAAAAGATGGTGTTACTTTGGGGCAGAAGGAAATAATGAAAGAATTTTCTTTATTTAAAATAGCCATGCCTAATACTGGAAGTATAGTCCTAATTCACAGTGTCCGTTCCTTTATTAGCAAGACACCAGTTTTAATTTCATTAGGACATCAAAATTTTTAAAAACCAAACGCGTTACCTTAGGCTGCAGGTTTGAAATTTGTTTTTATTTAAAGTATCTGCAATACACAATTTTATTTGACTAATTAAAACTGGAAGTAATTTCAGTACAGTGTAAGTTCCTTAACTAAAAAGACACCAGTTTTTTTTTGTTCTCTGCAACTTGGCATTTAGGAACCAAGGACTTAAAAGAAAAGTCTTTCTTTCTAAAAGGCACTGCATTTAGTTTATTTATCTGCAACATTGTGTTGTTTAATTACAGTTTTGCTTTTGCACAATAAATGTTCTCAAAACGACAATCAAAGTTTCTTTATTCCTTAAAAAAAATAGCAGTTTGGCTTTCCTAAGGGTCTATGTAACCTGTTCTGAAATGGTTCTATTATAATTTATATATCGCAATATATATCGTTATCGCAGGAGGCTGCAATGTATATCGCAATATGGATTTTAGGCCATATCGCCCATCCCTAATTTCAACTCTCCTCGACGCCCACACTAGCGAAGACGCACCACGCTGCTTCTCGCCACTCTTCGCCGGCTCCCATTGAAAATGAATGAACGTCTACAGTTAGATGTCAATTTGATGTCATTTTGACATCGAGGTAGTTTACATGCATTGTAAATGCTGGATACGAAATCCAGAGTAAATTTGCTATTTAAATTTGAAGTTTTCAGATGAATAAAACTTTTTTTATATTATATACTTTTTGTGTCTGTATTTTTGTTCTTTAAAGAGCATCAATGTGTGAATGTCAAATAGACGTGAAGGTTTTGATATTTTGCATTTTTTTATGTGTTTTTGGAAATGCAAATCGATTTGATGTTGATTGACTGATGTAAACATCAAATTGACATCTACAATTGGTATCAAGGACATGTTTTTTGATGTCAATTAGATGTCAATTTGATGTTATTTATTTATTATTGTTTTGACATCAGGCGACGCAGTGGCGCAGTAGGTAGTGCTGTCGCCTCACAGCAAGAAGGTCGCTGGTTCGAGCCTCGGCTGGGTCAGTTGGCGTTTCTGTATGGAGTTTGCATGTTTTCCCTGCGTTTGCGTGGGTTTCCTCCGGGTGCTCCGGTTTCCCCCACAGTCCACAGACATGCAGTACAGGTAAATTGGGTAGGCTAAATTGTCCGTAGTGTATAAGTGTGAATGAATGTGTGTATGGATGTTTCCCAGAGATGGGTTGCAGCTGGAAGGGCATCCGCTGCGTAAAACATGTGCTGGATAAGTTGGCGGTTCATTCCGCTGTGGCAACCTCAGATTAATAAAGGGACTAACCCGAAAAGAAAATGAATGAATGAATATTTTGACATCAAGGACCATTGATTTCCATAGTATTTGATTTTTCCTATGGATGTCAATGTTTATTTGTTTTCGGTTTTCTTCAAAACATATTTTGTATTCAGCAGAGAAAAGAAGTCATAAAGGTTTGAAACAAGTAAGGGATGAGTAAATTATGACTATTTCTTTAAGATATTTGGTAAGCATGTGTCCCATAATGGTTTTATAGTAAAAAATTCAACAAACTAGCATCTAAATTCGACATAAACAGCAGTTAACATCCTATTTTACTTAGGTATTCTGATATAGTTTCAGTGAAACAGGACATTCAGCAAGCCTATAAGTATCAAAGCCAAATTTATATTAACTTTTTGATTAATAATAGCAATGATCTGACAGCAAAAACAAGCTCTGTATTGCTCCTTTTCATACAAAAACGAAACGTTTAAACATATTTTCACCCTGTCTTTTCTGTCAACACTGCACTCACATGCTGAAGCCTCTGTGGGCCTCATAAAAGCTTGTAAAAATTCCCTGGTCTCCCTTAAAAAGTGTATCGCAAGCTTTCGAGCACAATTCTCACAGCTATCAGTAGCTGAGCATATGATCCGCTCCGAACTACAGAAGGGAGTTATTATGTGAAAATATTGACCTTTATGCTTTTACGGTATTTATGTGGAAAACAAGTGGTTTTCCGTCGATGGGATTAGGCGCGAGGTGTTTCTGGAGGTCACAGGCACGCTCCACTGAAACAATGACTGATTGGCGCTGAGCGTAATGTGAAGAATCAATGAGGGAGAAATATTTACAGTTAATCAAGCGCAAAGTGTTTGATGGCAACGATGAGAAAAACAACACAATCCAAACAGTTGTCAGTTGTATATCTTAGTACACTGATCGGGAATATACTGGCTTTGATTAAACAAAGGGATGGTTCACCAAAAAACTGAACATTCTGTCATCATTTACTCCCTTTTACCTTGTTACAAACCTGTTTGAGTTTCTTTCTTCTGTTAAACACAAAATAAGAGATTTTGAAAAATGTTGGAAACCTATAGCCCCTTTCACACATACAATGCTTTCTGGAAAACTACCGGTAAATTGCTGTATAGAGATGAAGTGTGAAATGGCCCTTAAATTTGTAAAATGGCTGATAAATTTGTTCTGGTATTTTTATGAAATGTAACATTAAAATTAAACAGAGCACAGAGCAGAATGTACTAGTAATGTTACAACTTCTCTTTACAGAAAATTACCAGAATTCACACATGGTCTATTTACAGAAGTTTACTGAAAATTTTCCGAAAACATTCATGTGGTCTGAATTGCTGTAAAAAGATAACGGGCCCTTTCATACACACCGTACGCAAGACGTGTATGGCGCGATTTGTTGCTGTTTTCAGACCAGTAATTTTCCCGTTTTGTGCCACGTTGTTAAAATAGTAGGGCTGTCAATTGACTAAAAAAATTAATTAATTAATCACACTTCTTTTTGTGATTAATCATGATTAATCACAAAAATAATTAATCATGATTAATTATGATTAATCACGAATCAAAAAAAAAATCCAAAATACAGGCATTGCAAATATGGAAATTGTAAAATTACAATAATAATAAAGTATTGAATACAAACAATTCATCACCTTAGAATTATAAGGTTCTATCTGACATTTTTGTCAAAATTGAGTTATTGACATATTCTTATTAAATGACAAATTGTTTACATTATGGGATGTTTCTTATAAGTTGTTTACATTTTAAGACGTTTTATTAAAAAAAACTAAACAAAAAAAAACTAATGTTACACACATACTGTTTGCTATGCAAAAACTTTGAAAACTCATTCATTCATTCATTCATTTTCTTGTCGGCTTTGTCTCTTGCGGGGTCGCCACAGTGAAATGAACCACCAACTTATCCAGCACGATTTTACGCAGCGGATGCCCTTCCAGCCGCAACCCATCTCTGGGAATTTCCACACACACACAATCACACTCATACACTACGGACGATTTAGCTTACCCAATTCACCTGTACTGCATGTCTTTGGACTGTGGGGGAAACCGGAGCACCCGGAGGAAACCCACGCGAACATGGGGAGAACATGCAAACTCCACACAGAAACGCCAACTGACCCAGCCCAGCCGAGGTTCGAACCTGCGACCCAGCGACGTTCTTGCTGTGAGGCAACAGCACTACCTACTGCGCCACTGCGTTGCCCACTTTGAAAACTCAATATCTCAAAATCAATCAGAACGCACATAGAACATTATAATTCCAAGGTGACTAATTGTACTCATTGTAAAGTTGTATTGCGAGTTGAGAACCTTAATTATAAAGTAGAAACAATTTTGCCTAGTCCTCCTTAACATTTAGCCAGTTGCAGTCTATTGACATTATCGGGGGACAACACACACACACACACACACACACACACACACACACACACACACACACACACACACACACACACACACACACACACACACACACACAGAGAGAGAGAGAGAGAGAACGCGCAGCACAGCGCACTCCCTTCAGATCATCAACACGCACGATCGCGTTGATCAAATTTTGCTTAAACTAAGCGTTCTTAAAGTATGGCTGTATTTCTCAAGCAAGGATTCTGACACAGCAAAGCAGACGCTTTACAAAAGTTGCGTGTAGGGGGGAAACACGTCAAACGTAATGAAACATTTGAGGGCGCTTGGAGTCAACTTAGAGAGGAATGGGCTGTCTTTGACAGCTTGCGACATCATCTGCCACTTTCACTGAGTACATTTACATGGATCCATATTATCCTTTATCCATATTTCTTTACACATTAAACACACGCAGGGCCGGAGCAAGCTGAACTGGCGCCCTCAACCCGAAAGTGAAATAGAAAGTTACCGGTTTGCAGATGAAAGTGAGAACCGGGAGGGAGCAGGTGGGAGTCGAAATGAGATGAACGTGAGGACAGGGGGGTTCGCTCACTATTCTGCCGCTCAAGGCGGTCGCCTCTATGGAAGCGCTGGCCCTGAACACACATCGGCCACAACAGGAAAAAAAAAAACCTGCAACTGCGTTAAATGCGTTAATTTTTTTTTCCGCGTTAAATAGTTCAAATTAATCATGTGCGTTAACGCGCTAATTTTGACAGCTCTATAAAATAGCAAATCTATTTGCGCCACTTTGTGGACTCATGGGTGTGCTCTAAATAGAAGGTGTGTTAAGGTGCATTGTTGCTGCGTTGCTATTTTGAGCAACTGAAATAGACCGTGCTATTGAGCAACTAAAAGCTGCTCCAAAGTCCAACAGAGAGCGCGTTAGTTAAGTGCCTATGCTGGTCCAAATGCTTACACATTGCTTAATACACACAGGATGTACAGCAATCCACAAATATCTTCACATATGAAAACAATTAAATGATTAAAATGTTACAAAGATTATTATTTACTGCATAAATATAAACACCACTGCCTCCATGCCTTCTCTGTGTCAGTTTCGTGTCTTCTTTTTTCAGTTTATTCATGACAATCTGCATAAGTATAATGTTATTATTATTAGCATTATTATTTATTATATGCATATTTATATTTGTTTTAATAAAAACAAGTTTAGATTTGTCCACCTGTCGGGGTTAGGAGACATCTGCATCACCATACTGTATGTGGCATAAAAACAGGACGTGTGTTTGGATATAACTCAGTCTTTGACCACACTTCATTATTATTGTTCATTTATTCATTTGCTGTAAATTATAACTGGATTTAGAAATTGTTTTGAAACAAATCTTTGTGCTTAACAAACAAAATTAAATATGTAGGCTGATGGATGTCTTCAGTGGAGTGAGCTTCCACCGTTTCCTTACTCCACAAAAGTAAAGGAGTAAAGTAAAGAGTAAAGTAAAGTGAAGAGGGCGAATGGAGGAGTCTCGTTCTTTATCCTCGCACTGCAGATGGTCTGTTTAACTGTTTTCTCGCTAGTGAAGTGTTCAGTTTTTCCACTTACAAAGTCCGTCTGGTAAATAGCAAATGTGCCATGGCGCAAAACAACTGACTCTTAAAGGGAATGGGAGATGAGAGTCTGATTGGTTTTTTACACGTTATGCTCAAAATACAACCATAGCTCATTAAGATAGAAATAGAAGAAGTGGATTCAGTGGATTAAACACCCTTAATGCGTTTGTGCCGTACGCTTTAGACTTTGCGCCTAGATCGTTAAAATAGAGCCCAATGTGTGAATTGGCCCTTTTTATTGGGGAATTGGGGAAGTGAACGGTAAATGTTACAATTTCTCTTTACGGATAATTGCCAGAACAAGATCTATGTACAGTAATTACTGGTAATTTTCCGGAAACATTTGTGTGGTCTGACAACTGCATTTCTTAAATTTACCAGTAAAGTAATTTTGGTATTTTTATGGAATGAGCAGAACACAGAGCAGAATTTCTGCAATTTACCAGTAATGCTACAACTTCTCTTTACAGAAAATTGGCAGAACAAATTTACTAAAAATGGCCAGTTTACACATAATCTATTTACGGTAATTTACTGGTAATTTTTCAGAAACATTTGTGTGGTCTGAATTACTGTAAAGAGATCATGTGTGATTTGGCCCTTTTTAGAAATACCGGTAAATTTGTTCCGGTTTTTTTTATGGAATGTGACAATCAATTTCTGGCTTGTTGATTTTCCCATGTTGTCACACAAGGAAGCAGTGTGTTTGAGGTTTTCCCTAAATACTATTCTACAGTTGTGCCTCCAGTTAACTCAAATGTTTTCAATTAGCCAATCAGAAACTTCCAAAACCTTGACACCATCATCTGAGCTTTTTCAGAGGCATAATAATCTTATTGTACGTAAACTTGACTTTCAAGAAAAGTTATAACAATTTCTCCAAAAATCTCTCTCTCATTATTCTGCTATTAAGCAGAACAGAAACTAATTTGATAATTCTAACTTACCTAAAAGAGAAAAAGTTTAGTCACATTAACATCTGACTTTTTTTAAATGGTGATGTGCCTTTTATACAGTGTATGTAAACTTCTGGTTTTAACTGTATATGTTGATTCCAATGCCTAATTATTCAATTGTTAAAATGACTATAATTAAATAGTCTTAAGAATAAATAATTCTTTGGAAGGGTGCATTTACATTGTGATGCTGTTATATTGTCATTCTGGCATAAAAATGACAATAATATAATTTATCGGAATATATTTTGGTGCAATATATCGTACAACAATCATGACAGTCATGACATGCCTACGTTGAAAAAAAAGTTTAACCATTTAATACATTTTAAATTATGACAATGCTAATTATATTCATTTTTGTCATGTGTGATGTGTGAACCTCGCATTAACAATATGTAACATGTGTCATTATCATAAATCTGTGCTTTATAACAGGTCATAAGTGCAGCTGATATTGTACTTTTTATTGTTTCTTATTTCCATCACAAACACCTGCATGTTTTTTATGCACTCATGCAATACTTCATCATAAAGGAAAGAAGCAGAGCATTCCTTCGTTCCTTAAACGAGACCGTTCCAAAAGGGCACCGAAGCAAAGTAAACAGAGAAGGAGAACATTTTGAAATGTGGAGGTGGAATTATGTTAATGATGAATTAGACTCGACTCCTTTGGCAGGGCTGAAGTGTTTGCTTTCATGAGGCATCAGCAGGTGTTCCTATAAGCTCTGAGTCTAGGAACGTTCCACTCACCAATCAAACCCTACGAAACCACAGCTTTATATTCACTTTAATTGTTGATTCTAATAGGGTTCGCAAAAGAATCTTTTATTAAGTTTATCTCTATTTAAGTTGTTTTTCTTTTTTAGATAGTTTGATCACCTTTTCAAAACCTGTGTGAATTTCTTTATAATGCAAAAAATGTGTTATTTTGTAGAATGTTTATGCTGCACTTTTCCATAGAGTAAAAGTTATGCACAACCCAGGCTCATTATTGATACCTACCCCTATATACTGTTACGTGCCAGCACTTATTTGTTAATTTATTGTTTATTTTCGTGTCTTATCATGTGTTTCTGTCTGTCACCCAGTCCATTACCATGCTTACTCCGCCTATTCCTGTCTCTGACTGCCTGTTTCAAGCCAAAGTCACACTAGAGTTTGAGCTTGCGAAATTCTGTCGTACGGCGCTGCGAAAAGGGGCAGGATTAAACAAGATGATTAGGCATTAAAAAAAGCGAGCGATTGCTCCATGTTTTAAATTTCAGTTCAGAGTGGTCATGTTTTGATCCTGGATTGATCTCACGCAGTCAAGTGATGCGATTTCGCAGGTGAGAGTTCACCAAGCTTGAACTTTGCACTGCAGCAACCTGCGAAACTCGACGCATGACCCTGCGCATTCCGGTCTGACGCATTCACGTGCATATTAATGGAAGTCTATGGGGAGTAAAGTCCAGTGTGATCGCGGCTTTAAGCCGAAGTCACACTAGAGTTTGAGCTTGCGAAATTCTGTCGTACGGCGCTGCGAAAAGGGGCAGGATTAAACAAGATGATTAGGCATTAAACAAAGCCAGCGATTGCTCCATGTTTTAAATTTCAGTTCAGAGTGGTCATGTTTTGATCCTGGATTGATCTCACGCAGTCAAGTGATGCGATTTCGCAGGTGAGAGTTCACCAAGCTTGAACTTTGCACCGCAGCGAAATGCGAAACTCGACGCATTACCCTGCGCATTCCGGTCTGACGCATTTGCGTGCGTTTGAATGGAAGTATATGGGGAGTAAACTCCAGTGTGACCGCGGCTTTACTTGTTCTTGCTGCAACCAATCCCGTCTCTCCTGCTATCTGATTGGTTACCACTCTGCAAATTGCTACCTCAGCTCCAGCCAATCCCTGCATGCCATCTGTCCTATAAAAGGTCTTCAGTCTTGCTGTTCTGGAGCCAACTGTGTGATACTTTGCTCTTTGTCTTATTTGTTCAGTTTGCTTTTGTGCTTTGTTAGTGTTTGATAGTTCGTTATCCCCATTTATTAGTATTGTTCGTCTATATTTGATTTACACCGTGTTATTGTTGTTCAAGTTTGTTACTGTCTTTACTTCCCTTTGTGTCGCCATATCTTCCCTGTCCTCATAGGAAAAGTTTAGAAAGACTGGTAGGTAAGTTTGTCACGTGACCTGCATGTCAGCACGTAGATTAACATTTGTCTAGATACATTAGGTAAGCAGGTGTGTTAACCCATGTATTTTTGGTTTAATTGTTAGTCATTGTAAATTATCACGTCATTGGCTTGAAGTTTGAAGATTTTATTTTTCATATCTTTTGTTTATTAGAGGGGATTTGTTGTCAACATTAGTAAGACTATTTGGTTTTGTTTAGCACTACCCATAGCCAGTCTTTCTAACATTTCGTTGTTTATTGTCTTTGACATTGTATATTTTGTAAATATCTAATTCACTATCACTTCTGTAAATAAATAATTATTTCGTTCACTAATTCTTGTTATCCATCCTTACTTTGTAACTCAGAGTAAATTGTGTTTTCGCGTAACCAAAATTCTCAGCTCAAGTGTACAACTTCACTCCCCTAGACTGCCAGGGGTTTTAACAATACATTTCTGGAGATTGCAAAGTGCATCCCAGGAGATTTTTTTGCGAAACAAAGACTTTGGCCCAATCCCAATTCTTCCCCTTAGCCCTTCCCCTTACCCCTACCCCTTTTCCCAATCCTCTTTAGCTTGAAGGCGTAGGGCTAAGGGCAAGGGGTGAATAGCCTTTCGAACGAAGATTTTTCAGGACCACACTCAAAACCAAGGGGTAAGAAAATTTCCAAGAATACACCAGCCACACGGCAGGATTGCTGAACCCGGAAGTAAGGAGATCCACAAATTAGAATTTTTTTTTTGTCATTATTACGAATTTTTACAACAAACAAGCACATGTTTTAATATATTCATAACCGTGTTCGTGTTTTACCGTCATGCTTTAAAAAAAAAAACGCTAAATTTCGTGATCTATAATCCATAATAACTCCTCTACAGCAATCCCACAACATTCTGACATTCAATGACACTCGAATACCCTGTCAGAAAAGTCTAGTGGCTGAGAATTAGCTTTTTACAATGTCTGCTATAATGTTAGTGTTGTTTTTGTGTGTTGACATAGATGAATATGGCCACTGTGTAACTGCACAATATAGTTACGATCTTATTGACACATTAGATGGTTATGATAACATAATATATGCCTTCAGTGATTTCCTGAAGATAAACACCAAAAACTAACACAACTGAAATAACTACAGCAGTCACCATCGTCTGATCTCATATGAAGTAAGAGATCGCGATGATGTATGATGACGTGTGCAGGTGTTGTAGTGCTGTCCCAATTCTTAGGGGTAAATTTTAAAGCCCTTCCCCTTAACCCACAGTTGTAAGGGCCAAGGGGAAGGGGTACAAAAATAGAATTGGGATTGGGCCTTTCTCTTGTAAGTGCCATTCGTGCCTGCTGTTCTCATGTAAATCCACTAGAGGCCACTATCTGACTGACTGACTGACCAATCCCCCCACTCACCCCCTTCCCTAAACCCAACTGATAGTGTTTTCAAAAGCACAGATTGACCCCATCACCTTCTTCCCTAAACCCAACCGATAGTGTTTTCAAAAGCAATCCAGAAACAGAAAAGCCCTCGCAGCCGCCTGATTTTTATCACGTTTTCAGATTTTACAACATTCTCACCCTGTTATTTACTTTATTTTTTTTTTTTTGCCTTTTTGTTTTTGTTTTATCTGCTTTCTGGAACCGTTCTTTGCCAGACTCGAACCCTGTTGTCAACTCCTCTTTGCATCTCAAGTCTGCCAACATACACGGCGAGCTACAGTGCAAACTGGTAATTGTGGAAAAGCCGTCCACACGAAGATAAGCGGTCAGCTGGTAGATTTGAAAAAATCTTCTCTCCGTTAAACAGAAATTGGGGCAAACAATTCACGGGGTTTAATAATCCTGACTTCTACTGTATATTTCATATCGCAGCCTCTTGCGATTAGCAAATTGCAACTTTTCAAATCGCAATTGCAATTCGATTTAGATTAATCGCACAGCCCAACATTTTCTGTTGTTTTACAGATTTATTTCTCTATATATTACATTTCTTAAACATTATATTATTTCAAACTACTAAAATCTCAATAAAAGTCACTTTGTTAAACCGTAGAGTTGAATTTTTAACATTAAAAGTCGACGGAGCAGTGATTAACATCCCATTATGCAATTCACAACCGTAAATAAACAGAAAACGCTTGTGAATCACAAAATACGGAAACTGTTAATTAACAGATCATTTTTACAGTGTATTGACAACCCTCCTAAACGCTTTAATTTTGTAAATGTGAGTTTATGGCGACTCTTACCTGTGCGGTAGGTGAAGTTTGCCTCAGCTTCTGAAGAGGGCGAGAGAAAATCATCCTCATACTCGTTGGAGCTAAACGATCCCGAATGGTTCCTCTTCCGAGAGTCCATAACTTTATCAGAGGCCATTACATGCCGAAGGGAATCGTTCAGATAGCGGTTCAGCAAGCTGTTCTTGTATTTCGGTGGAGACACGTAATCATCACAAACCGAGGGGTCTGTGCTTCGGGCCACTTTGACTCTGCTGTCCTGAATAACGCTCTTGTGCACGGCTCTGTTATAGTCGGATTCACTGGCCTGCATCTGCAAATTGTTTTCCCCATCTGTGGAACAAACATATATTACACTTCATACACAAATACACTTCATGGAACATGTGTGTAATGATATCACCAATTTATTATATACAGTTGAAGTCAAAATCAACAAAAAGGGCATTACATATAACATTCATTCATTCTCCTTTGGCTTAGTACCTTTATTCATCAGGGGTCGCCACAGCGGAATGAACCGCCAACTATTCCAGCATTTGTTTTACGCAACGGATGCCCTTCCAGCTGCAACCCAGTACTGGGAAACACCCATTCACACTCATTTACACACATACACTACAGCCTATTTAGTTTAATCAATTCACCTATAGCGCATGTGTTTGGACTTGTGGGGGAAACCGGAGCACCCGGAGAACATGCAAACTCAACACAGAAATGCCAACTGACCCAGCCGGGACTCGAATCAGCGACTTTCTTGCTGTGAGGCGACAGTGCTAACCACTGAGCCACCATGCCGCCCACTTTAAATACCAAATCAACTTAAAAACTCACGAAATTAAAAGGACTTCACCTCAATTTTTCATTTATTTGGACCTTGTTGGATGCACAATATTTGATTTTTGACAACATTTGCAAACTCCTTTTGACTGAGCTGATGCAGATACGTTTTTTTGTTTGTGTTTTTGAGGAGTGTTAATTTACAGAGTCAGGTAAGGTTTGAGATTTTCACTCCCCGATTAGTGTTAGCTTCTCACAATGAATTAAAATCAGAATTAAAATCTTTATTCTTTGACATGACCAACATTTCGTTCTTTCATTTTTGTTACTGTAACACAACAGCTCAATCATTCATTAATTCATTTTCTTTTCGGCTTAGTTCCCCTTTATTAATCCGGGGTCGCCACAGCAGAATGAACCTATAACTTATCCAGCATGTTTCATGCAACGGATGCCCTTCCAGCTGCAACCCATCTCTGGGAAACATCCATACACACTAATTCACACTCATACACTAAGGCATACCTGCCAACATTTGGTTCCTGAAATCGGGAAGAACGGGGGGCGGGGTGTTGGTTGTTGGTGTCGAGCGCGAACTGTAAAGGGAGGGCGCGCGTGTTGGGTTTGCTGAGCGAACATGCACCAGGTTTCAGGCCGGACTGTACCAAAAAAGCTGAATTCCAGGAGTTTTACGGGAGACGACACACTACGGGAGATGGGTCTGAAATACGGGAGACTCCCGGGAAAAACGGGAGTGTTGGCAGGTATGCACTAAGGACAATTTAGCCTACCCAATTCACCTGTACCGTATATCTTTGGACTGGGAAACCGAAGCACCCAGAGCAAACCCACGCGAACGCAGGGAGAACATGCAAACTCCACACAGAAACGCCAACTGACCCAGCCGAGGCTCAAACCAGCAACCTTCTTGCTGTGAGGCGACAGCACTACCTACTGCGCCACTGTGACGCCACACAACAGCTCCCAAAAAGCAAATGTCTTATGGGCACTAGGACCCAGTGAGAGGCTGCTTGTGATTGATATTGTAAAGAAAAGGGATTAATAGAGCAGATACTGAATTAAAGGACCACTCCACTTGTCTTGCAAATAGGCTCTTTTACAGATAGATGAAGTGGGTGGGGGAGTTTAATGTTGGCGAGGGGTAGGGGTCTTGAAACACTTTCAGCTTAGCTTAGCATAAATCAATGAATTGGATTAGACTGTTAGCATCTCGCTCATAGATTTAAAAAAGTTCCTAAAATAAAAGATTTTAATTCTATGTTAAAATATTATGCATCGCCTGAAAATACCAATTTGGTCCGGTCAGTACCTGGATGGGAAACCACATGGGAAAGCTCGGTGGCTGCTGGAAGTGGTGTTACTGAAACCAGCAGGGGGCGCTCGACCTGCAGTCTGTGTAGGTCCTAATACCCCAATATATTGATGGGCACTCTATACTGCTCAGTAAGTGCCATATTTCGGATTAGATGTTAAACCGAAGTCCTGACTCTCTGTGGTTGTTAAAAATCCCAGGATATCCTTTGAAAAAGGCCAAATTTGCCCACTGGCCTCTGCTCATCATGGCCTTCTAACCATCCCCATATCATAATTGGGATCATCACTCTGTCTCCTTTCCACCAATCAGCTGGTATGTGGTGTGCGGTCTGGCGCAATATGGCTGCCGTCACATCATCCAGGTGGATGCTGCCCACTGGAGGTGGATGAGGAGATTCCCCCCCCAAAAATGTGTAAAGCACTTTGAGTGTTCAGAAAAGCGCTATATAAATGTAAGGAATTACTGTTATTATTACCACCTGAAAATAATCCCCTGCTAGGTAACTAGATAACAGCGTTACATAATATTGTGTAGACTTAGAAAATAGTAACTTTTCATTTTCTGTTGACCTTCTACAGAAAAGTCAAGCTTTGAATAGGAAAATGATCAAAATCCTTTTTTGATTTTTATTGAGCGAGATGCTAATGGTCTAATCTGATACATTGATCTATGCTAAGCTAAGCTAAAAATGCTCCTGCCAGACCTGGAGATAGGCTGAATTAATAGAAAAATGGTAAAACTCAACTGTTTACCTCTAGGCGACTTATAAAATCAAGTATCAATCAAATATCAATCAAGACTAAGCATTTCATGACATAACTTTGTTATTTGTGTATGTTACTTTCACTTTCCAAGTCTAAGATTTACAGCAGGGGTCCTCAACAACGGTCCGTGGATCAATTGATACCGGGCCGCACAAGAAATCATTATTTATTTCCATTTTATTTATTATTTAGTCTGAATTATCTTTAATTTTGAAAGTCTTTTATTTTGAAAAATGACCGTATTCTCTCAGTTACATCTCGATCACTTGACTGCCAAAATTTAACCCACAAACTAGCAAAATGAGTAAGAAACAGACATCTTTGAAAAGTTTCTTTGCTAAGGGCAAAAGGCCCAGTGAAGGACCCATGAATTGCCAAGGAATGGATCCACAACGTTGTAAACAAATCAGGTGAATCCAGCATGTCTGCGCATGATGATCAACTGCTGGAGATCGCAACTGATAGCGGCCTTTTAGGGGCCGTTCACATATTGCGTCTTTTCTAGAGTTCACGCAAGTTCGTTATTTCCAATGGAGGTGCGCAGCCTGAGCTTGCGCTCCCACCTTCCAGACGCACACAGTTGAGTGAATGTTGGGATTGTACCGCAAGTCACGTAATAAGAACTGACCAATCAGCTTCAGCTTGTATGGAATATGCACATTTCAGCATTGTCAGCTTGTCATCCTCTAAGAAAACGGTTATTGGTCGCCTAGTAACCTAAAAACTCTCAACCCCCGCTGCCCCAACACCCCACACCCCCACCAGTCCATGGTAAAATTGTCAAGTGTTGACCGGTCCATGGTGATGAAATGGTTGGTTTACAGCACCAGTCGTGTTACCGGGTGGACATTAGGACCTTGTGGAGGCTGTTAGTCAGTAGAGGATGTAGCACAAGTGGCTGATTATTAAACAGTGTTTAACTTACTGATGGATATTGTACACAGAGTTATTCTGTACTCAGATCTGGAGTTTCAAGTCGGTAATCTAAAACAGTTCATTTAATCGCAGGTTTCAGGCTCACAAACACTGCATGTGTCGCTGTATACACAGAATAGAAAAAATCTATTACTGTTGACAATTATTTATTGCACAGAAATGACATTAGTCCGCCGACGTACACGGCGAGCTACTGGGCAAACTGGTAACAGCAGAAAAGACGTCTACACGGAGGTAAGCGGTCAGCTAGTAGTGCGAAAATAAACCATCATACTGAACTGTAGAGTTAATTTAAAAGACGAACTGCAACTAGCGCTCTCCACAAATGTATTCGGGGGTACGTTTTCACAATGAACCTGTGTTGGATTTATGAGGGGTGCTGAACACTGTATAGAACAGGTAAATCTGTGTGTATATCTGTGCATACCGTCTGATGTTGTGTCATCACTGCTAATGCTCAGTCTCTCAGCGTTGCCTTGTACATATTTGTTGTACAGTTTTATACGTAAGGCCCAGCTCAAGTCCGGCTGTCGAACTGTGTTCTTGAGTCTACGCCTTGCATTCGCAAACCAATTTGACACCTGAAAAACACAAATGCAGTATTGTTTAATACAGCAAACCACATCTTACATATCATAGCATATCTCAAATTTAGGACCAGTGCAAACTGATATATCTGAACTTGTGGAAATAAAAACGGCGTCATTTCTTGATGCTGAATTAAAATTTGACATGCAAATGAGTTCTCTTGTTAGAGTCAGCTTTTGACATCTTGGTGGGCTATGAAAGCTTAAATCATTTCAATATTTTAGTGCCAATAATACTTTTGTTTGACTATTTTTATTCCCTATTAGTATTAACCTTTTTAATGTTTGCAACTGGTTCAAAAATACGGCAGCTTGTTTCTTGATGGGCCAAAAAAAGAGAAAACATATCACTTCATTAATAGTACAATCATATTGATTGAGAATTTCTATTGATTATAAGGTTGTTGCTTTTGCATTTACAAGCCATGGACAGCAAAATAAAATGAAATAAAATAAAATAAAATAAATTAAATAATAAAAATTAAATAATACAAATTAAATAAAAAAAATAAAAAAAGAGAAGATATTTGACTTCATTAATAGTACAATCATATTGATTGTTAATTATTATTGATTGTAAGATTGTAGCTTTAGCAATTTCAAGTATGGACAACAAAACAAAACAAAACAATTAATTAATTAAAATTATAATAAAATACAATAAAAAATAAATAATAATTTATAAAAAAAGAGAAAATATTTTACTTCATTAATAGTACAATTATATTGACTGTCAGTAAAATAAAAAATTGATTATAAAGTTATAGCGTTTTGCATTGTCAAGCTATGGACAGCATAATAAAATTAAATAAAACTAAAAAAATAAATTATAAAATGGGAAAATATTTGACTTCATTAATAAAAACATTAAAACATTTTATTAATTATAAGGTTGTAGCTTTTGCATTTTTAAGCCATGAACAGCTAAAAATAAAACAAAACAAAATTAAATTAAAGATTTAATAAAATAATATAACAAATAATAAAAAAGTTATAAAAGAGAAAATATTTGACTTCAAAATAAAATAAAATAAAATAAAATTATAAAAATGTAAAATAAATTATAAAAATTTGAAAATATTTGAATTCATTAATAGTACAATCATTTTGACCAGGGGTCACCAATCTTGGTCCTGGAGGGCCAGTGTCCCTGCTGAGTTTAGCTCCAACTTGCCTCAACACACCTGCCTGGGTGTTTCAAGTACACCTAGTAAGACCTTGATTAGCTTGTTCAGGTGTGCTTGATTAGGGTTGGAGCTAAAATCTTCAGCACACCGGCCCTCCAGGAACAAGTTTGGTGACCCTTGATTTTGACTGTCAGTAAAAAAAAAATTATTTATTATAATGTTGCAGCTTTTACATTTTCAAGCCATGGACAGCTAAATAAAATAAAATAAAATATATTTAATTTAATTAATCCTAAATTTGCAACGATCACAGTGGGCTTAGGCTATTAAAGGTGTTTTCTGTCACTACTTGTGTAGCCTGAATTAACGCATTCAGTGTAAGCTGGACGATTAATCATTAAAAGATCGAGATCTCAACACCCACAAAACATCAATTATAAATGATGGTGATTTGCATATGTTTATTAATCCTTCGAATCGCTGCATTCAAATCTGTGTTTGAAAAACACAAAAATCAAGAAAGAGATTTAGTCTTTAGCTTACAAACAGTCAAATAACACAGAAGTACCGGGAGAACAGTTTATAGTTCAGATAAAACCACTGATGTTTATGGTAAATACTCAAATCACCCTCATATGCATTTAACTTGATGCTCTAAAAATTTATGTTGTAGGCAGCAATTACATTATTTAACCAATAGGTGGCAACAACCAGCCATCAAAATATGCCACTGAATAATTCTTCAGAAATGATCATCTAGCAATGAAACATGAAGTTTTATGAGTGAATCACTGAATCATTTATTGAAAATGAGACTAAAATAAATATGGGTTGTACAAATGATAATGTTAGATTTCTACATTTAGCGTCATCAGCAACAGTAGTAGTAGCAGAAAAAAAGGTCCGATCCGTGACTAAAAAACCATAATGTGATCCAAACCGTGAGATTTGTGATCCATTACACCATAATAAAATAAAATAAAATAATAAATTATAAAAGCTAAATAAAATAAAATAATAAGCAAATAAATAAATTATAAAAAAGAGAAAATATTTGACTTCAATAATAGTACAATTATATTGATTGTCAATTATTATTGATTATAAGGTTGTAGCTTTTGCATTTTCAACCATTGCATTGGACAGCTAAATAAAATAAAATAAAAATATATAAAATAAAAAACTAAATAAAACAAATAAAATACATTTTTAATACTTTTAAACAATCTGGATTTCTGCTTAAGTGGCTCCTCAATGATATCCGATTTTCCATCTACAGTATGTCTTGATATTAAACACAGACAGCACTTAATAAATAACACATGTACTAGTCTGCAGTGCCATAAATCAACTGGAGCAACAGTTTAAACGTTTAAGATCCTCAGTGAAAAAGTGACCCTTTTAGAGCACTAGAATCAGGTATTTGACTGCAATTAGGCAGACCTGCTCTGCATTATCAAAAACACACCACTGCCCTGCTCATCTCAAGAAGATTCTGTTTATGTGCCAACAAAAGGAGATTTCAGAAGACCTCAGAAAGAGACCTGCTGAAGTTCATGAGACTGGAAGTGTTACATAAGAAATTTCCAGACTTGGCTCTTCATACATCTATAATTACGACGATAGTTTACAAATGGAACAAATTCAGAATGATGGTTTCTCCATTGAGCTACTACTACACTTGATCATGTAGGTTTATCATAGGAGAAACTATAGGAGCGAGATGAAACCGCTAATGCAAATGGGACAAAATGGGGGACAATGGTTTATGGAGTGATAAGATAATAGCTGGATTTTCTGGCTGGTTTATCACGGACATATGTGTGTGTGTGTGTGTGTGTGTGCGCACGCAAACAATAAAACCTCCTCTGAGTTGTGATAAAAGCAATGCTGGGAATGAGGTTTTGTGTCCGGTTGTATTGATGCCGTTGGGGTTTGGACACTTTACAGACAGAAAGACTAATGCATTTATTTCAAGCTGTACCCAGATCTTCAGCACATCTGCCTGATATTTCCAAGTTGAAAGAGGATGTTCATGCGAGATGACACTCAGTAAGTATTTGGTATTTCAATCATATCAGTATTTCCTATAATATTCTTTCTTCTGAAGAAAGTCTTATTTGTTTTATTTCGGCTAGAATAAAAGCAGTTTTAAATATTTTTAAAACCATTTTAAGGTCAATATTATTAGCCCCCTTAAGCAATATTTGTTTTCGATTGTCTACAGAACAAACCACTGTTATGTATTTGGTACTTCATATCAGCCAAGTCCTTAAAGGGATAGTTCACCCAAAAATGAATATCGCCTCACTATTTACTCACGATCACATTTCTTTTCGGTGTTGATCCCAAAACAAGATATTTTAAAGAATGTTGGGAAAAAACAGCCATTGAGATCCATAGCAGTAACAAAAATAGAATGGAAGTCAATGGCAATCAAACAGGCATCCAGTCTTTTATCAAACGCACTTAATTCTAGTGTGTCTTTGGATTACAATCTTCTTTGTTCCAGTGGTTTGAAGAACCATAAGGCCTCCCAGTCAGTCATTGGTAGCAACAAAATGAATAGGTTTGTAACGACTCACACACTTCCGATTAGTTTCTGAATGCTGTAATCTTCAAACATTTCATTCCCAACTTTAGTCAGCAACCAACGAGCTAATGATATTTAACGACAGTTGTCATAAAAACGCACAAAATCTCATTCATATTCATGATGTGTCATGTACCCAGCAGACACACAACATCATAAGACGTTAATATTGAGTTAGATTTAGATCGGCAGCATTTAAGGTTATTTTGATGTCCAAAAGTGATGTGAAATGACGTTGATATTTTGTTGATTTTAGATTGTGTTGGAACGTGACCAAATGTCGAGCCAACGTCATATTGACGTCAAATACTGACATTAAGGGATGTAACGATTCACCGAGAGCCGATTGAAATCGATTCAAATATGTGACGATTCAAATCGGTAGAAATGTTGAATGAATCGTGATACATTTTTTAAACAGAGGGGGCGCTGTATTTACACGTGCAAACTTGCTTTACCTGCACATTAGCGCTGAGCAAGAGGTGTGGCGGCAGAGTAAAATGACGTCGCTGAAGTGCGCCAGACAAAACACTAGGGGCCCTATCATACATCCGGCGCAAGACGCGATGCAATTGTTGTTTGCTAGTTTCAGCTCGACACAAGTGTCGTTTTGACGTTTTTCACCCAGCTGTTTAAATAGCATATGCATTTGCGCACATATGTGCGCCCATAGGCGTTCTGGTCTAAAAAAAGAGGTGTGTTAAGGCGCATTGCTGGCGCGTTGATATTTTGAGAAACTAAAATGGACTGTTCAATAGACCAGCTAAGAGAAGGTCTAAAGTCCAGCGCAGAGCGCGTTAGTTGTGCGCCTTGCTTAAACATTGCTTAATAAACACAGGATGTAGAGCAATACACAAATATCATTACAAATAAAAAATAATTAAAGAATTAAAATGTTACAAAAATAATTACTTTCTACATAAATATAAAAACCTTCTTCATCTCTGGGGACTTTTTCAGTTTATTCATGACATTTTGCTTTTGTGTAATGTTATTATTATTAGCATCAGTGTTTCCTCTAGGATTTTTTCCAGCTGTGGCGGCAGGGCTGGTAGACACAGATCTACCAGCTACCTATGGCGATAATGGCGTTATTTCAATGACAAATGTCATGAGCGCAGTATTAAAAGTCGAGATGGCATTCGTGTAATACGAGCATGCGAATCTCTTTGCTTGTGCGCCGATTGCCTCTGTTTGTGCACAAAACTTCTTGCACGCCCCCTCCAATATACTCTGCTCAAGTGCAGATTTTCTTGTGCATGCTCAAATAAACGCTGCTGAAGTGCGATTTAGTGCGCTTATGTAACAAGTATGTCTCCAACATTTATTAGATTTGCTGGGAACATTTATAATTGCGTCCAATAGACCTACAGATCGCCATTAATGTGTCCTGAAGTAAAGTGAAACGGCTATAAACTCCAGCAAGATAGTCATTGTATGCAGAGCCATAGGCTATAAAGTATAATTATGGAAACTGTGTTCATCTTAACTGAAAACTACGTTGTGTTTGCTGGCCTCACGCACCTGTCAGTCAGTCAGCATGTCACTTTAAAGGGTTAAACAAATAACGCACAGCACTACGATTACAGAAATGTTCACTTACCTTTAAATACGTTTTGGTGCGATTATAACCCGCTATTAAAAAAAAAACGACTGAATGTTTTTGAATGAGAAGCTGTTATGTAGCCATGACGGGATGAATTTTGGTGTGGCGCCCCGCCATGGAAGAATTAATGTAGCGGAAACCATGTAGCAGTATTATTTATTATCTGCATATTTATATTTGTTTTATAAAAAACAAGCTTAGATTTGTCCACCTGTCAGGTTTTGGACCATATGGAGCATAGCATGTGTGTTTGGAAGTAACTCAATTTTTTGACCATGCTTCGTTATTATTGCTCATTTATTCGTTTGCTGGAAATTAGAACTGATTTTGGAAATAGTTTTGAAACAAATCTTAACAAACAAAATTAATTATGTAGGCTAATGGATGTCTGTGCGTACAACACCTTTCCTTATCCACGGAAGAGAGTGAAAGTGAAAGTAAAGTGAAAGTAAAGAATGAGGCGCCTCATCTCTCATTCTCTCACGCTGCAGATGCTCTGTTTAACTGTTTTCTCGCTAGTGAAGCGCTCAGTTATTCGACTTACAAAGTCCGCCATGTAAATAGCAAATGCGCTATGGTGCGACGCAACTGACTCTTAAAGGGAATGGGAGATGAGACTCTGATTGGTTTATTCTCAAAACACACCTATAACTCATTAAGAGAATAAGCTCAACCCTGTTAGACCATGCGCCGCGGCGCAAAGCAGAATTTCTGTCCTTAAAATAGCAAAAGTGGATTCTGACACGCCCTTAAAGCTTTTGAGCCCTGCGCTTTGAAATAGGGCCCAAACTGTGCGCAAATACTGCAAAAAGATGTTACTTTACTTACACTAACAGAAGAATGAATAGAATGCACATAAACCGTCACCACAGTGGAAAACTACTGTCACAGATGTCTATATGCAAAAACACTATTAATAAGCCAAACTACGCGCACCGGATGAGTTGCAGCTCTGCTTGCTCCGACGAGTCAAACACTGACATTTATTTATCAGGTATGCAATCAAAATCCAACATCTAATAGATGTCATAATGGTAACGTCCACACAACGTCAAGCTGTAACATCATCAGACGTTGATATTTGGTTGTTTTTAGGTTGCATTGGAAAGTAACCTAAATGCAACATCATATGACGTTGGACATTGACATCGGCCTGACATTGGGTTCTGACGTCAACCTGATTTTCATTTTCAAACAAAATGAAATGTCCCATTGGGGTACAACGTCAATCTGACGTCCTGTGCATGCTGGGTCATGATTATAAAGTTTCATGACAGTCTTATGAACACCTCCTTCAAGTAAAGTGTTACCAATGTTTTCTCACTGGTGAATGAAGTATACAGTTTGAGGTAATCTGACTCTCTCGTCTTGTCACTTTAACCTCAGCTCTGCCTGTGTTTTGGAGAAGATGTGGCTTTGGACTATAATTATACAAGAAGGGCAGGATCTTTACCTTTCAAAGATAACCTGTAATTCTTAGCCTCTCTAAAAACCCTTACCCTACCTTTAAAATCCAGGTCAAATTGACAAAATAAAATTGCTTAAGTGAAACACTTTATTTAAGGGTCCAAAATAATGCATTAGTTAAGCATTAATTATGGTTAATTTGTTCACAATTATGCATTAGTTAAAAACAAAAGCACTAGTAATTAATGGTCAACTAAACATTTTAAGGGTCCCGAATTATGCATTAAATAATAGTTAAGCTCAGTTAAACTTGTAAATCATGATTAACTTGTTTACAATTATACACCAGTTATGTATGAGCAAACACGTTAAAATAAAGTGTTACCAATTATTCTAGTATAAGAGTATAGTTGCTAGCCTTATTAGTAACTTTTAATTTTCCATATAGGTCTTAGTACAATATGTAACTACAGAAGATTTCAATAGGACAATTATTGAAACTCTTTTTTAAAGACATGCTGTAGTAGACTCTTTACACTCTTTGCAAGTCGCTTTAGATAAAAGCATCTGCTAACTTACTAAATGTAGATGCTAATGGTCTAATCCGATTCAATGATCTATGCTAAGCTAAGCTAATAGTTCTCCCACCAGACCCAGAGACTGGCTGAGTGGATTCAAAGATGGTAAAACTCAACTGTTAACTCAAGGGGAGTTGTAAAATGAACCTATTTCCAAAACTGGAGTGTTCCTTAAAAACTAAATCCATCTAACAAAATCTAGATCCAACATGTATACCCCTGATCAATTTTCCAGTGTCAATCAGACCATTTTGACCGGCTTGTTTGGACTCACCTGAACCAGGGTCATGTGGGACCCCAGAGCCAGCAGTATCTTCTCAGTCTTGGTGGGATAAGGATTGTCCCGGTGCTTGTAGAGCCACTGCTTCAGTGGTCGAGCCATATCCTGAAGAGCCTGACGCTTGTGTCGCACCTTCCCTCCACTGCTCAACAACAACAACACAAAGCGAAGATGTCATTCTTATATTCAAAGATGTCATATCATATATTTTTAGGCTGCCCTATGTTACAAAGGATTCATTTCTTTAAAAAACAATATTGCAAAGAATGACCGTCACTATTTCACAACATGATTTAAAGGGACAGTTCACCCAAAACTGAAAATTGTCATCATTTACGCACCCTAGTTTCAAACCTGTATGAGTTTTTTTTCCTTTTGTTGAACACAAAAGAAGATATTTTGAAAAATGTTGGAAACCTGAAACCATTGACTTTCAAAGGATCTTCCATCAATAGTTACAGGTTTTCAGCCTTCTTCAAAATTTATTTTGTGTTAAAGACCCATAAAGATTTATAACACCACTTAAGGGTGAGTAAATAGTGAGTAAATTTTCATTTTTGAGTGAACTATCCCTTTAAGGAACAAACCATGTAAATAATATACATATCATCTTTACCACAACTCAACAAATCATTCATTATTTAATAAATCTAATGTCTTCCTCAATTACTTTGCTGATTTTATAATGATTGTCTGCGAAAAAATAACATTTAATGGGAGACACAGGCACATTTTTTAAGGTTTTAGTTTTGACAAACCATCAACAAAGCATCAATACCACTCAGCACACTATATTAACACAAATTATTGAGTCGTCAGCGCATAACCCAAACACTTTACATGAGAAATAATACTGTAAACAAAGACTAGCGCACTGTAGTTCAACTTCAAAGTTAATAGATGACTTTCCGATTATAAGATGTTGATATCTAGCATCAAGGCAATCAGCAGATGTCACTGTGGACCAAGTATGTGCAGCATCCCCATCTTTATCTTATTAAAATACATAACCCTTACGTGAGTTTGAGAAGCACAACACTGTTATCTTTTTGAGATAGAAAGCTACTCTTAATTGGAATTATGAAAGTAAATGTCAAAATGTGAGAACAGGAAATATATATATTTTTTTTAATCTAGTGGCTTTATCGTAATGTTTTCTCTATAAACTTAAGACAATCTACTTTTGAAGTACTATTTATTGCCAGAAGCCTAAAATTATCATTCTGCTCTGTTGTCAGTAACCACATGAAAAAAATACTATAGTAATTTAGGTTAGGTAAGGTAACTGTATTTGACTGTATTATCAGCAGGTGTTAACACACAACATTTGACATGATAACTAAAAATAAATCAATAAAATACACATTTAACATTTGAGGTGGATCAAAAAGATCATTTAGAATTGTTCGACCAGGATAGGGGTTTTTAAAATAGTTTTAGGACAATTCTGATAACGTTTTTATTCACTTCAAATGTTGTAAACACTAGTGTTTTTGAATAATACCACAGTAAAGTACAACAACTAGTCTGCTGAGGTAACTTAACTCTATACAGTAGTAAAGCAACAACTATTGTAATCTAAACTAATGACCTAAGTGTACTAGGTTTTCTAATACTATATTGTATTACAATACACAACAGTTTGCTGAAGTACACTGAAGTACACTAGCTGGCTTATTATGTCATAATTATTATTATTATCATATAATACACTTTACTATAGTATCGTTCAAAAATACTATAGTAAAAATTGCTATAGTACATTTTCATGTGGGTAGACTACTAAACAAAAAGTTTTATACAGATAACTGACGCTTTTGTCGCACATTGTTTACTAACTCATGGAGGCGGGAAAAACATAAAACGGTGGCGTCCATTTTAAACCTCGCCGGTCGCCGCTACATTAAGTTATATAGTGATTCATATAGGCCTATGCACAGGATATAAATCATGTGTAATGGAGCTCATAACGTACCCATTTCTTCTGTGTTTGAGAGCGTCGTTGCCATCCATCATTTTGTGGCTTGTGAGTAAATCTGAACGTTGTCCATCAATCAGCTCTAAATAACTCCTGCTGCCTCTCTCCACTATTTGTCCGCTTTCCTCAAAGCGCAGCTGGTCAAACTTACTGAAGACTGCCGTGTTCATCTCCATTTACTGCCATGTGCCAAATCCACATGTACCTCCAATGTCTCTGCAGCGAGTATTTTCCTTAAATTACTACGACGCAACCTGTGAAGGTAATTAAAGGCTGTTATTTAAAACGTCTCTCCAAGAATTCATATTACGTTGTGCTAGGCTACATAGTGTAATGAATTATAGATCAACAATTAATTATATTTATTATTATTATTATTAATATGTATTATTATTTTTATTATTAATTTACTGGATGTATTTAATAATTTAAGGAATATGTTAAATAATTAATGCATTCGGTAAATAAAAACAAGTTTTATCAAGCGATGTTTAATTACTAACTGCTTAAAAACACATAGTTTGTGATTTTTTTATATCAACAATTAATACATTTTATTTATTATTTATTTATTTAATTACTGAATGCATTGGATAATTTATGAAATTCCTACGTTAAATACATAATTTATTCAGTGCATTCAGTAGCCTATATAAAAAATAGATTAAAAACATTTAATCAAGCGATTTAAAAAAAGCACCTTTTAAATAATATATTTAGTGCATTCAGTCTATAAATAAATATAAATAAAAAAAACATTTTATCAAGCGATATTTAATTAGCAGCTGCCTAAAAACAAACAATAAAAGGCACTTACAAAGTTCCCCTGTGCGTCGCTATAGTGTAATTTCGGAGTCGTCCAGCATCCTGTCAGCTCATCTTCATCTGCAGCTCTGCGCTCAGCATCTGCGCTTCTCCACTATATGGAGTAGCTCTGGAGTCTCCTGCGCCCCTAAACATGAATACAGCTGATCTCCGCTTTCTCCAGTGAGTCTCTCTCTCTGTGTGTGTGTGTGTGTGTGTGTGTGTGCAGCTACTGTGCGTCTGGCTGGAAGCTCCTCTGGATCATCTCCAGTGCTGCTCTTATAAGCGCTGTAGACTGCTCTGTTTTTTCAGGATAACATTTTATAGGTGCGTTGGTTGCTGAGGCGCAGTTCAACATCAGAAGGCTATCTAATTAATTAGGGCCGCCTGGTATAAAGAGACCTTGTGAATGGAATCTTCTTCACAGACACGCTAAACGTTACTAAAAAACATTTTAAACATTTTAAAATACCTAAACATGAAAATTGAATGATAAATGCAGCTCGCTCGGTCGTTATCGTTATCATTATTACGCTTAATTTGTCTTACCTTTTCTGTTATAGAAATATTAATAGACATTTTGTGTTATACATTTAAAAGTCAAACCAACAAAAAAACTAGTGCCGGGCAAAAATGTATTGCGATAAATTGCATCAAACATAAAAGTTTGATTTGACATAGCCTAATAGTGTATATACAGTGTATTTATTATGTATATATAAATATACTCATGCATATATTTGAGAAAATGTTTATATATATATATATATATATATATATATATATATATATATATATATATATATATATATATATATATATATATATATTGCAATCAGAATTATTCAACCCCCTTTGATTTTTTTTTTTCCTTTAAATATTTCCCAAATGATGTTTAACAGAGCAAGGAAATTTTCACAGTAAACAGAAATTGGGGAAAAAAGTAAAAGGGGGCAAATAATTCAGGGGGCTAAAAATTCTGACTTGAACTGTATATATATATATGAGGAATATCACACTCGGAGCAGTGCGATATGGCTGTATATCGGCACTGGTGGGAGGCGTGTGTTGATGCAAGGCCGCAAGGCAAGTGCCTTAGTGTCCCACCAGTGACGATATACAGCCATATCGCACTGCTACGAGTGTGATATTGCGTTTATACAACAGTTCGACGGCATAATCGTGTATTTAAAATATAAAATCAAACACGGAGTCTAAAAATCTTTTTGTATGAGGAACTACTTTCTTCTGCCATTCATTCACATCTGCAGCTGATGTCAGAACAGCAGAAACCATTGCTACTTTACCAGCGTCACTTTAGAGCTAGTATTTGAATGATTCTCTAGCGCAATGTATAAAGTGACGACAAAACAGGGGATTTTGCTTACATTTTAAGATTATAAGGCTGAACGCTATGAAATGCCATCAGTCTACAGAGATTTCCCAGTATTTCTCTGTTGCAATCAGGAGATCAAAATAATTAACCCCCGAAAAAGCCAAAGCAAAGCAAACACTACCAGATTACAATGGTATAAATACAGCACTAAAACATACAAAAGAGAGAGAGATCGACTGTTTTATAATGATTTGATCAGCTGTAGTTTGAAATTACGCTGAATTTTTCTCCTCTAAGGGCTTATTATGCGGTCTCTGTCGCCATCTTGTGGCGGAACGTCAACCGTCTTTGCTCTGCTCAGTATGACAGGCTGATGGCCATCGACACGCTGAATCTCCAAAATTATGAATATTTAAAATAGACACTAATCTTATAAATAAACTGCATTGTTGCAATCTAAACAACTACATTCTGACCTAAAAAAAGCCTCAAAAGTACATTATGTTGTCTAACAGCTGCAATATTTGTCAAACTTTAATGAGTTTATAGATCTGCTGTCACTCTATGTGGGCAGAGTAATACACAAGGGTTAAGAGGCTGGAGTGCTGTTATTGTAGAATATCACATGGCTATCAGCCAATCAGATTCAAGAACCTGACAGAACTGTTGTATAAATATATACATTATATATATATATATATATATATATATATATATATATATATATATATATATATATATATATATATATATATATATATATATAATACACACACATATATTATGTCAAAGCAAACTTTTATTTTGAATGTGATCAATCGCGATTAATCCTAGCCCAGAATTAAAACAAGCAAACAAACAAACAAAATAAATAATAAAAAAGTAAAGAAATTATTAAAATATTAAAAATAAGAAGGTATTAGAATTTCCCAGTGATGGCTTGCAGCTGGAAGGGCATCCGCTGCGTAAAACATATGCTGTATAAGTTGGCGGTTCATTCCGCTGTGGCGACCCCAGATTAATAAAGGGACTAAGCCTAAAAGAAAATGAATGAATGAATGAAATTATTAAAAATAAGAAGTGATTATAGTTATGCACATATATAATTTATAATATATCAATAATACAGTATTTTTGATACTAGTTGTAATAATTCTTTCATGTTTACACACACATACACACACAGCAAGATTTACAAATAACCTATTAGTCTTCAGTGACACCTTACATTGAACTCAGACTAAAAACATTTTCATGACAAAAATATATGTTTTTAAAAGTACATATAATTATGGCTACGGAGAAAGCGCTGCTCCCGCTTAGACCCGAGCACAGATGTTCACACGCAGGGGTGTTTTAGTTCAAGCTTCTGTAATCACCAAGAGCATCCCCATATGACACCTTAAAGCAGACAGCACATTCCTCTCCATATAACACAGCAACACACGCCATAAATTCCTTCCCCTCAGAGATGCACTCGCTACCACATTTGTTGATACTAGCTACACGCAGCCTCTTTTTCAACCTAGCAAAACACACAGGAAAAAAAAAGAGAAGGTTAAGGTCGAGCTGTTCGCTAAAGTTGCACAACACTGCAAATGTGAAAAACTTTCCACATAAAAGACGCAGGTTAATTCCCACTTGCTTTCCCGATCTTTTTCGCATGAAAGAAGAAGTATGCTTACGCTCAGAGCTTATTTGTAAAGATGTTTCAGGCCTTATTTTTTACACTGAAATGTGTTAGCGAAATTAGCTGAAACGCTAACACTACGTATTTTCGGTCACACAATACAATAAGGTTTCATTAGTTCATCTATTTACTAACACAAATTAATTATGAACAGTACTTGTACAGCATTTATTAATCATAGTTCAACCTTTACTAATGAATTACTACTGTCAAATCCAAATTCATGCTTGTTAAAATTAGCCAGTGAACAGGGTGTTAGCATGAGCTAACATTGTACAGCTTTATTTTCATTAACCAACACAGTAACACTTTAGTTTAAGTAACAATTCACACCATTTACTACTGGCTTATTATTGCCTATTATTAAGATGTTAACTATTTATTAGGACTTAAGTATGATCTTATTTTACATTTCTAATCCTACTCAATACATAACCCTGCTGAATAAAAACACCAGACTGGAAAAACTAAGACCAGACTGGAAATCCCTGCTGAAAAATCCAGCTAAAACCAGCCAACCAGCTTAGTCGACCAGCCTGGTTTTAGAGGGGTTTTGGCCATTTCCAGGCTGGTTTCCAGCCATTTTCAGCCTGGTCTTAGCTGGTCAGGCTGGGAGTTAACCAGCTAAAACCAGCTTGACCAGCCAAAACCAGCTATGTCCAGTTTAAACCAGGCTGGTCAAGCTGGTTTTAGCTGGTTTAAGCATTTTCCAGCCTGACCAGCTAAGACCAGGCTGGAAATGGCTGGAAACCAGCCTGGAAATGGCCAAAACCCCTCTAAAACCAGGCTGGACGACCAGCTAAAACCAGCCAACCAGCTTAGGCTGGTTTAAGCTGGATTTTTCAGCAGGGATGGCTGGAAACCAGCCGGGAATGGCCAAAACCCCTCTTAAACCAGGCTGGTCAACCAGCTAAAACCAGCCAACAAGCCTAGGCTGGTTAAAGCTGTTTTTTTCAGCAGGGAAACCCAACATTTAGCTTTCTTATTATTAGCAAACACCAGGGGCACCGCTAAGGAAGTTAGGACGATTCAAAGGGCCCACATCGTTTTGGGGCCCTCAGAGATACTATTATACGATACATTTTCGTCCACGGCCACATCCCAAATCCCCCCTCCCTTCAATTTCATCTGCGACACCGCACCAGCCCCACTCCCCCCAGCCCCCAGCTTTTCTCTTTCGTCCGTGACACTCTTGATATGTTGTCATAGGGCTCGTAGCGGCCAGCGGCGCCCCTGACAAACACTATATAATACAAAAAAGGGACTTAAAGGCACTTTGCTATTAATAAGAAGCTAATTAGTAGTTTATTACGCTAAAAGTCTTAGTTAGAGGTTTGTTATTGATGTTAATTGTACATTAAAATAAAGTTTGATCATAACAAAGATGAATAAATAAATGTATTGTTTGTACTTCATTAACTAACATAAACTAATTCAACCTTATTGTAAAGTGTTACTGTATTTTCTATTACGCTGGTCCCAATATGTGTATCTGTTAACATAATGTTGTGTAACGTGACCTTTCGATGAGAATATATGCTTATGAAGTTGTAAAATTCATTGCAAAAACAGCTGCAGTTTCTCCACAGGCCCCTACGAAAGAGCTTTGGGCAACTTGAGATATTACTGCAATATAGTACCAATTAGAGCAAATCTGAAACCACAAACACCACAGCCACAAATTCTCTGAAACACACAATAAAATGAGCACAGCCTAGAGAAAGAGGTACGGTACGTCTGTAAGCGACAGAATGGCTTTTATATTCTTGTGGAGTGATGTGAATAGAAACAGTGTCAGTGAATGGATCACATGTACCACAAGTCATTCGGTTTACACACTCAGCGCCCTCTTGATCTGTTGTTTTGATTCCTGGACTTTGGTCACAGATACAGCATTGCATGTAGTGGAAAAAAAATATGACGACTGCGGTACATGGCACCATCCCACCAAATGTGTGCGCAGTTACTGTTTCAGGCCTGAGTTTGTAAGCAGATGAAAAAAAAAACATTGAAAGTGACAAGAAATAATAGCTGTTTTATTAGATCTAGCAGTTCTTTTAATAATTGCGACTAATTATCTTTGATTGGTTCGTTTTTCTTGTCAGGTCAACTGAAGCTATTGGCTAATGACTATTCCAGTGTGATTGTGTTTGGCTCTTGATTTAAATGGCTAGACATTACTTTAGCTACCAAGTCTTTAGATGCATCCTAAATTAAATAAAAAAAATTCTAAAAGGAGGTTGGAGTCAGCTCCAAATAGGTGAAACTTGAGCTTCAAATAGGTTGTACAAACCTTGTGGGGTTTTTGATTGACTTATTTTTTGACATGGAATACCAACCTATTCTTTTATTAACATCTACACTTACCTCAACCCTAAATCTATCCCTTACAGTAACCTGTTGTGCTTTATTAACATTTACACCGTAACCCTAAACTCAACCTCACAGTAACCTGTTGTGTTTCATTAACGTTAGCACCTAATGCAACCCTAAATCTACCCCTTACCGTAACCTGTTATGTTTTAATAATGTTTACACCTTTCGTAATCTTAAACCCAACCTCAAAGTAACCTCTTGGGTTTCATTAAACCCTAACCTATCCCTTTACAGTAACTCGTTGTGTTTGATTAAAGTTTACACCTACCGCAAACCTAACCTAGCCCTTACAGTAACGTGTTGTGTTTTATTAACGCTTACAGCTTCCACAACCCTAACCTACCCTTTACAGTAACCTGCTGTAACCCTAACCTACACCTTACAGTAACCTGTTGTGTTTTATTGACGTTTACACCTACCATAACCCTAACCTACCCCTTACAGTAACCTGTTGGTTTCATTAATGTTTACAGCTTCTGCAACCCTAACCTAGCCCTTACAGTAACCTGTTGTGTTTCATTAACGTTTACACCTACTGCAACCCTAACTCTAACCCTTACAGTAACCTGTTGTGTTTTATTAACATTTACACCTTTCGCAATCTTATATCCAACCTCATGGTAAACTGTTGAGTTTCATTAACGTCTACATTACCGCAACCCCAAGCTACCTTTTACAGTAACCTGTTGTTTTTCATTAATGTCTACACCTACTGAAACCCTAACCTACCCCTTACAGTAACCTTTTGTGTTTCATTAACGTTTACACCTACCGCAACCCTAACCTACCCATTGCAGCAACCTATTGTGTTTCATTAACGTCTACACCTACCGCAATTCTAACCTACCTGCTGTAACCCTAACCTACCCTTTACAGTAACCTGTTGTGTTTCATTAACGTCTACACCTACCGCAATCCTAACCTACCCTTTACAGTAACCTGCTGTAACCCTAACCTACCCTTTACAGTAACCTTTCGTGTTTCATTAACGTTTACACCTACCGCAACCCTAACCTACCCTTTACAGTAACCTGTTGTATTTCATTAAACTCAACACCTACCATAACCCTAACCTACCCCTTACAGTAACCTGTTGTGTTTCATTAACGTCTACACCTACCGCAATCCTAACCTACCCTTTACAGTAACCTGCTGTAACCCTAACCTACCCTTTACAGTAACCTTTTGTGTTTCATTAACGTTTACACCGACCGCAACCCTAACCTACCCTTTACAGTAACTTGTTGTATTTCATTAAACTCAACACCTACCATAACCCTAACCTACCCCTTACAGTAACCTGTTGTGTTTCATTAACGTCTACACCTACCGCAACCCTAACCCTTTACAGTAACCTGCTGTAACCCTAACCTACCCTTTACAAAAACCTGTTCTGTTTTATTAACGTCTACACCTACCGCAACCTTAACCTAGCCCTTACAGTAACCTGCTGTGTTTTATTATTGTCTACAGCTACCGCAACCCTAACCTACCCCTTTACAGTAAACTGTTGTGTTTATTAATGTCTACACCTACCCCTACCCTAACCTATTCTTTACAGTAACCTGCTATAACCCTAACCTACTCCTTTACAGTAACCTGTTGTTTCATTAATGTCTCCACCTACCGCAACCCTAAAACTAACCCTTACAGTAACCTGTTGTGTTTTATTAACGCCTACACCTACCGCAACCATACCCTGATATATTTTATTGATGCTTAGAAAAGAGAATGTGAGCGTGTATAGGTGTTTCGCAGTATTGGGTTGTGGCTAGAAGGGCATCCGCTATGTAAAACATATGCCGGAATAGTTGGTGGTTCATTCCGCTTTTGGAAAACCCTGATAAATATGGGACTAAGCCAAAGGAAAATGAATGAATGAACTTTAATCACAATAGTTTTTAAAAGGTCTTTAAAAGTCTGCAGTTTTGACTGTGTTGTACCAAGACACCATTGGTGGATTTGAAAGGTCACTGTATGTACAATGGTTTCCGATAGAGTCAACTATCATTGACAGTCTATAGAGAAGAGCATTGCTTTAGTGTTCCTCTGTCTCAGACTCTTTAACCAGCTCCACATGTCTTATCTAAATAAGCACTGCGCCAAGACAGATCACATTTCCTTCTGGTGCAAGCCAGACGTACGGATTACCTTGTCACTGGCTTCAACATAAAAATCACTATTAAATTGGTGCTGGCACATGAAGTCGTGGTACCAGTCATGTTAAAGAAATACTGCACTTCGATGTATTAAGTGATTCTTCAAGCCCTTTTACCATATAGTTAAAGTACATTACTTTCTGCTGCACAGGAAGTCTCATCTGGGTACATTTACCGCAAATGAAATTGTCTAGTTCAGTGAGTAATTGACGTCCCGGCGATATTAGACCTTTGCCAATCTGCTAATATAAATCCTTTGAAGAATTGCCCCCACAACCGAGGCCAAATGAAATGTTAATTCATACCACAATCACAGGGGTGAGCGCAGTTATTCAGACAAAAGCAGAGCGATGCCAAGGTGCAGTCATAGCAATGGCTGGAAAAACTGAACAGAAGGCAGAATGTGGAACGTACTGTACAAATCATATTAGTAAAAGGAGTAATAGGGGGGGGGGGGGGGGGGGGGGGGGGGCATTGTTCACCAAGGACTAAATGAACATGCCGAACACCAAATATGAAAAAAACAAGCACTGATAAGTATACAAACAGTGTTTTTCACCAACTGACTGGATTTATTATTTATTCATTCATTCATTTTCCTTCGGCTTAGTCTCTAGTTCAGAGGTCGCCACAGCGGAATGAACCGCCAACTATTCCAGCATATGTTTTACTCAGTGGATGCCCCTCCAGCCGCAGCCCAGTACTGGGAAACACCCATACACCCCTCGCATTCACACACTATGGCCAGTTTAGTTTGCCCAATTCACCCATAGTGCATGTCTTTGGACTGTGGGGGAAACCGGAGCACCCTTAGTAAACCCACGCCAGCAAGGGGAGAACATGCAAACTCCTGTTTCAGATCGTCAAACAAATTAAAATTTTAGTCAAAGATAAAGTAAATACATCATGCAGTTTTGAATAGAGGGTTTTGTTATTACAGGAAAATAATATAACAAAACTACATAGCCCTGTGTGAAAAAGGGTTTGCCCAACCCCCCTTCCCAAATTAAAATATAACTCATCACACCTGAGTTCAATTTCACAACCATGCCCAGGCCTGATTGCTGCAACACCTGTTTGCAATCAAAAAATATTACATAAATAGGACCTGCCTGACAAAATAGACCAAAAGATCCTCAAAAGCTATATACGCTCACTGGCCACTTTATTAAGTACACCTTACTAGTACCCCCTTTTGCCTTTAAAACTGCCTTAATCCTTCGTGGCATAGATTCAACAAGGAACTGGAAATATTCCTCTGAGTTTTTGGTCCATATTGACATGATAGCATCATGTAGTTGCTGCAGATTTGTCAGCTGCACATCCATGAAGCTAATCTCCAGTTCCACCACATTCCAAAGGTGCTCTATTGGATTGAGATCTGCTGACTTTGGAGGCCATTGGAGTACAGTGAACTCATTGTCATGTTCAAGAAACCAGTCTGAAATGATTTGCGCTTTATGACGTGGCGCGTTATCCTGCTGGAAGTAGCCATCAGAAGATGGGTACACTGTGGTCATAAAGGGATGGACATGGTCAGCAACAATACTCAGGTAGGCTGTGGCGTTGACACGATGCTCAAAGGGTACTAATGGGCCCAAAGTGTGATAAGAAAATATCCCCCACACCATTACACCACCACCACCACCAGCCTGAACAGTTGATACAAGGCAGGATGGATCCATGCTTTCATGTTGTTGACGCCAAATTCTGACCCGACCGTCAGAATGTCGCAGCAGAAATCGAGACTCATCAGACCAGGCAACGTTTCTCCAATCTTCTATTGTCCAATGATGAGCCTGTGCGAATTGTAGCCTCAGTTTCCTGTTCTTAGCTGACAGGAGTGGCACCCGGTGTGGTCTTCTGCTGCTGTAGCCCGTCCACCTCAAGGTTGGACGTGTTGTGTGTTCAGAGATGCTCTTCTGCAGACCTCGGTTGTAACAAGTGCTTATTTGAGTTACTGTTGCCTTTCTATCAGCTGAAACCAGTCTGGCCATTCTCCTCTGACCTCTGGCATCAACAAGGCATTTGCGCCCACATAACTGCCACTCACTGGATATTTTCTCTTTTTCGGACCATTCTCTGTAAACCCTAGAGATGGTTGTGCGTGAAAATCCCAGTAGATCAGCAGTTTCTGAAATACTCAGACCAGCCCGTTTGGCACCAACAACCATGCCACATTCAAAGTCACTTAAATCACCTTTCTTCCCCATTCTGATGCTCGGTTTGAACTGCAGCAGATTGTCTTGACCATGTCTACATGCCTAAATGCATTGAGTTGCTGCCATGTGATTGGCTGATTAGAAATTTGTGTTAACAAGCTGTTGGACAAGTGTACCTAATAATGTGGCCGGTGAGTGTATATTAACTGTATAGTATGTTTAATTAATTAACACCATACATGAAAGTGTTACTTTTATACCAAATAAACAAAGACACCTTCTGTACATCTCACTGTAGCGACCCCTATTGAATAAAGGGACTAAGCCAAATTAATGCTTTTTCGGCATGTTGCCTGATGTAATCCGATTTCCACACGCATCCAGCCACCTTAACATTGTCTGCTCGTAATTCCTTAAACATTCTCTAATCAACATATCTCCGTGTCTAGCAAAATGTTAAATCCCTGTAGAGTCTATTCGCGTCATGTGTTTTTCTTTGCTAATAATCTACCGAGGTTGAATTATATCCACTGAGTACAGTAAATTGAGCATGATGACATACCAATGTTAGCGTCGTCTCGTTCTTGCTGTTTTGGCCATTAGCTAGCTGGGGAATGGTCCAGTAGAGAGACGTACCGGGTACTTTAATATTCTTCAAGTCAATGAAAACTCTTTTTTTTTTGTAATCACATGTAGGAGGAGAGTATAAATTATTTTGCTTTTATTGACATTCTAGTAGTTTGAAATGATATAATGGATAAGAAATACAGGGAGTGCAGAATTATTAGGCAAGTTGTATTTTTGAGGATTAATTTTATTATTGAACAACAACCATGTTCTCAATGAACCCAAAAAACTCATTAATATCAAAACTGAATATTTTTGGAAGTAGTTTTTAGTTTGTTTTTAGTTTTAGCTATTTTAGGAGGATATCTGTGTGTGCAGGTGACTATTACTGTGCAGAATTATTAGGCAACTTAACAAAAAACAAATATATCACAAATCAGTGACCAATATAGCCACCTTTCTTTGCAAGGACACTCAAAAGCCTGCCATCCATGGATTCTGTCAGTGTTTTGATCTGTTCACCATCAACATTACGTGCAGCAGCAACCACAGCCTCCCAGACACTGTTCAGAGAGGTGTACTGTTTTCCCTCCTTGTAAATCTCACATTTGATGATGGACCACAGGTTCTCTATGGGGTTCAGTCAGGTGAAGGAGGCCATGTCATTAGTTTTTCGTCTTTTCGACCCTTTCTTGCCAGCCACACTGTGGAGTACTTGGACGAGTGTGATGGAGCATTGTCCTGCATGAAAATCATGTTTTTCTTGAAGGATGCAGACTTCTTCCTGTACCACTGCTTGAAGAAGTTGTCTTCCAGAAACTGGCAGTAGGACTGGGAGTTGAGCTTGACTCCATCCTCAACCCGAAAACCCCACAAGCTCATCTTTGATGATACCAGCCCAAACCAGTGCTCCACCTCCACCTTGCTGGCGTCTGAGTTGGACTGGAGCTCTTTGCCCTTACGGTCCCTAATTTAAGTACAACTCGTGAATCAAAGACAACGTAACATAAATAAACAACGGCCAAAGTGCTCCATCTAAATTATTTATTAACATAACATAACTAACAAAGCAATCCAAAATGACAAGAGATGGGGAGCCAAACAACATAATAAATAACAACCAAACAAACAAACCTAAAACAGGTTGGAGCTCCCCACTCCAAACAAATATCTAAAGGAAAGCATAAAGGAGAACACAACAATAAAGCCGTCAAAACTGTGGTGGCGTGGAGGAAAGAGGGATCTCTAGAATTCCACTTCCGTCTGCTTTAAAGGCCTGACGCCACCAAATCAACCAATAGAAAACTGAAAAGGGGAAAAAGATAAACAAGATTAATTGAAAGTAATAATTAAGGGCAGGAGTGAACGCCACACGCAACACCTCCACCCCCAAAATGGTGACTGGTAAACGAAACAAAAATACACCAATAAAACACCACCCATCACCATACGGTAATACGTGACATTGCATCGGCCAGCACATTATCTTTACCGGCAACATGTTTCATTTCCAAGTTAAAAGCTTGGACAAACAAAGCCCATCTCATCAAACGTTGGTTAGAATTACGCATTTTATGAATAAAGATGAGAGGGTTGTGATCAGTGTAGACAGTAATTGGATAAGATGAAGATCCAATATAAACTTCAAAGTTGTTGAGGGCCAATACTAGCGACAGAGCTTCCTTTTCAACTGTAGAGTATGCTTTTTGGTGTTTTTGGAATTTTTTGGAAAAGTAGCACACTGGGTGCTCAACTCCATCAAGCCCATCCTGCAATAGCACAGCTCCTGCCCCCACATCGCTAGCATCAACAGCCAATTTGAATGTACGGTCATACACTGGAGCAGCCAAGACGGGTGCATGCATTAAAAGGGATTTAAGTGCCTCAAAAGAATGTTGACCTTCCGGTGTCCATTTAAAAACTGACTTCGGACTTAAAAGATCTGTGAGAGGAGAAACTACTGTCGAAAAGTTTTTACAAAAACTACGATAATATCCCGCCATTCCCAGAAAGCGCTGTAATTCGCGACGTGTGGAAGGAACTGGGAATGACGTGATGGCCTCAATCTTGGCATGTACTGGTTTTACCATGCCACTGCCCACAATCTTACCCAAGTAGACTACCGTTGCTTTTGCAAAATCACATTTGGCCAAATTAACTGTTAAATTGGCTTCAGTCAATTTCTTAAAAACCTGTGTTAACTGACAGAGGTGTTCTTGCCACGTTTTCGAATGAACAACTATGTCATCTAGATACACCTCACATCCTGGCACTCCCCCCAACACGCAGTTAACTAACCGCTGAAATGTCGCAGGCGCATTGCGTACTCCAAAAGGCATTACTGTATACTGTAAAAAGGCATCAGGTGTAACAAATGCCGAGATTTCCTTCGCACGTTGAGTTAATGGCACCTGCCAAAAACCCTTAAGAAGATCTAACTTTGTCACAAATACAGCCGACCCCACACGGTCAACACAGTCTTCCATACGAGGAAGAGGGTGACAGTCGGGTTTTGTGACACTGTTAACTCTTCTAAAGTCCGTACAGAAACGATCAGTTCCATCAGACTTTATAGCCAAAAGGCAGGGTGAGCTCCATGAGCTAATACTAGGTTCTACAATACCATGAGTCAACATATAATTGACTTGATTTTGTAGTCGCTGACGTTTCACAGGGTTGACGCGGTATGGATGTTGTTTAATCGCAGCATTGGCACCAACATCGATGTCATGCTGCAGCACATGAGTCTGGGATGGAACATCTGAAAACAGGGAAGCATGACACTTAATTAATTGAATTATGTCTGTTCTCTGGGAGTCAGAAAGATGCAAAAAACAAGAGTCAAGATTAGCCAGCATATCAGAATTGTTTAAGCATCCTTGAACTGTAGCCACAGATGGACTCTCAATGTCACCATCAGCTTCAAGATCAGAAAGCGACTCCGAGGTCCCAATGACACTGTCAGCACCCGATGACAACCCGGACAATGATTGTACCTGCAATACACTTGAGACAGTTGAACACTCAGTGTTAGGCATAGATGGAGAGGTTTTTATTTTTTTAGAGCTGTGAGGAATCGTTTGCCCACGATCATAATAGGGTTTGATCATGTTGATGTGGCAGAGTCTGCTACGACGCACACGATCAGGAGTAGAAACCACATAATCCCTGTCACTTACCCTTTTTTCAATTACATATGGTCCACTAAACCTCGCCTGAAGACTACAGCCAGGAATAGGTAAGAATACCAAAACTTTGTCTCCCGGCTTAAACTGTCTGTCCACACTGTTCTTATCAAACCAGCTTTTCATCCTGGATTGAGCAACTGATAAATTCTGTTTAGCCAAGTCACATGCACAATGTAGCTTGTGCCGAAAAGAGCTAACATAATCCAGCACATTCTTTGGTTCAGAGTCATTCAACCAATTGTCTCGCAGTAATTTCAAAGGGCCACGGACATCATGTGCAAACACCAAGTCTGCTGGACTGAAGCCAGTAGATTCTTGTACAACTTCTCGAGCTGCGAACAAAAGCAAGTGCACACCCTCATCCCAGTCTTTTTCAAATTCCAGGCAATATGCACGAAGCATTGATTTAAGAGTCTGATGAAATCGCTCTATTGTACCCTGGCTTTCAGGATGGTAAGCACTTGAAAAGTGGTGGGTGATTTTTAGCTGATTGGTGACCTGTTTAAAAACGCGAGACATAAAATTTGTCCCCTGGTCCGTTTGAATTACTTTGGGAAGCCCAAACAGTGAGAAGAACTTGGTCAGTGCTTTTACTACTGAAGTGGCCGTAATTTTGCGCATAGGTATGGCCTCAGGGAAACGTGTTGAAGCGCACATAATGGTCAACAAAAATTTATTGCCAGATTTGGTACGAGGCAATGGGCCTACACAGTCTACAACGACATGATCAAATGGTGAGTCTATAGCTGGGATAGGATACAAAGGGTAAGGTGGAATCGGTGGATTTGACTTTCCCGCTATTTGACAAGTATGACATGTTTTACAATGCCACTTAACATCCCGTTTTAGACCTGGCCAAAAAAAATTACGCAAAATACGGTCATAGGTTTTGGTGACACCCAAATGACCAGCTAAGGGATTGTCGTGTGCTAAACTGAGTATCTCACCTCGAATTGTTTTGGGAACAACAATTTGTGTTACAGTGCTCCAATCATCATGCGTAGATGCAGAAGATGGTGTCCATTTGCGCATCAAAATGTCATTTTTGACAAAATAACCAGACACACGGTCTACAAGCTTCTCTTCAGGGACAGCCAATTCATATAGAGAAACCAGTGAATCATCCCTCTTCTGTTCAGAAATTAGATGTTCTTTTGACATACGAACCCCACTAAAGCTCTCAGACAGTTCATAAGGTTCTAGCACAGTGTCAGCTGACGAGTTTTCACATTTTTCATTTAACCCTGTAAAATCAGAGACTGAAGGTGAAGAACTCACAACAGGGCCATTATCAGAGTCTAATTTAGGTTCTTGATCAAGATCTAACATAAAACTATCCTCTAAGCCATCAGAGTCTACCAAGTTAGCTTTAGCCATTGACCGAGTGACAGCACATACAGGAAACACTGTTGGATACTTCACCTGAAGTTCATCTGGGCCTTCAGACACAAAGGGCACAGCAGTAACTTCAGGATTCACTAAGATTTTGCCCCCAGCCAGATCGTTCCCCAAGAGAAAATCCACTCCTTTTATTGGAAAAGCTGCACATGCCGCTACTGCTACTGGACCAGACACCAGATCCGACTCAAGCTGAACAGAATGCATTGGCAGGTTAACAAGTTTCATTCCAAATCCCTGAACAATCTCATTACAATTTAAAGAAGTTTTTTCTGAAAGAGGCAACACATTCTGTAGAATGATAGATCTAGAAGCAGCAGTATCACGCAAGATGGTTACAGGAACTTTTACAACACTGTCTGACAAGGAAACAACTCCCTTCATAATAAATGGTGAATAAATCTCCAAATCAACACACCCAGACTGAAATAGATTTGATGTTGAGACTTTTTCTACCAGTGCAACAGTTTTAGGCTTCTTTTTATTCAACAAAAAACAGCTGTTGATCAAATGACCACGTTTTTTGCAATAAGCACAAACTGGCCTTGGCTTAACTGCATCTTTAGCACTATGCTCAGTGTGAAAGTGCGTGACAGGACTACGTTGCAACATAGAGAAAGGTGGTTTTTCAAAGCTCTCTCTGTGAATCAGAACATATTCATCAGCTAATACTGCAGCATCTAGTACATTAGTGACTTTCTGTTCATTTAAGTATGTTGTGATTTTGTCTGGTAGACAATTTTTGAATTCCTCCATTAGAATTAAATCACGAAGCTGTTCTAAATTTTTCACTTCTTGTGCAGAACACCAACGATCAAAAAGTACAGTTTTTTCACGACCAAATTCAACATAAGTTTGGCTTTCAGCTTTTTTATAGCGCCTAAACTTTTGCCTATAGGCCTCAGGTACTAATTCATAGGACCTTAAAACAGCAGATTTCACCTGATCATATTTTAAACTTAATTCAGGTGAAAGAGAAGCATATGCCTCCTGGGCTTTTCCTGTGAATACACATTGCAAAAGAAGAGTCCATACCTCTTTAGGCCATTTCAATGTCGTAGCCACTCGCTCAAAAAGTACAAAATATTTGTCCACATCTCTTTCTGAAAAAGGAGGAATTAAACGAATGCATTTATTAATGTCAAAGTCTGTTTCCGTATCAAAATCCCTTGACTGCCTAGAAAAACGAGCAGATTCACGTCTGCCAGCTTCCTCTATCTCAAATTTACGCAGCTCAAATTCATGCTTTAGCTCTTTTTCCTTGAGCTCCAGTCGCCGCATTTCTACTTGTAACTCAAGTTTACGCAATTCAGAATCAGACTGCACATCAGCATGTGAAGTGACAGCACTAGCAGGAGGAAGGATACTCATTTCAGATAAGGCTGTATGCAGTTCATATTTAATTTTCTGTTTTTTCTCTTGTTTAGAGATGGGTACATCAAAGTGAGCAGCAATAGAGAACAGATTATTTTTAGTACACTGTTCAAGTTTTTCTATGCTCGGATGAGCAACAAATTCCTCTAAACTAAACTCCATATTAAGATTGAAAAACACGCAGTCAAAATATTTATAACAAATAGACCTACAAGAAAAATCAAATCTGCGTCAAATCTTAGCCAACCAACAGCAAAATACAAATTTCCGCATATTAACTATATAACAAAATAGAAAGATAGTGCAAAGGAAAGTGAAGTGACAACGAACGTTACCAAGTATACCAAATGCGAGCAAATACACCCCTCTATCTGCGCCTGCCTAATTGAACTTCACCTGTCTAACTCACCTAGTCTTCACGCAGTTCAGCGGCGGGTTATTATGCACTAAAAACCAGTAGGGTTGTGAGACAATCTATAATAGACGATCCCACAAAATCCTACGGACGTGCTCCCGAGATATCTGCGTTAACAGATAACACTAACCGCCTCTTTGCGACACTACAAAAAATAAAAAACAGACGAAGTCCAAAGGACAACGCCTCTTCAACCTAACAGGGGAGTAAAAGCCGCTATGCAATTAGCAGTATACAAAAACACTTCACTTACCTGCATATCCAGCAAGCTTCGCCATGCAACCGCGTTGATAAAGCAAAAGAAACACAATGCTCACGCACGTGCACGCGCTCTGTGACACACTACGCAGGATTCCCTATGACGCGAACTACGTCATGAGCAACTCCCCATGAGAACCAAACCACTAATACATTACGGTATAATATTCTATCGTCCCATAAAGTCAAAAAAAAAGTTTGGTATCATAAGAGAACAAAGTGAAACAAGAGAAGCGGACGAGCCCCCAATTATGTTACGGTCCCTAATTTAAGTACAACTCGTGAATCAAAGACAACGTAACATAAATAAACAACGGCCAAAGTGCTCCATCTAAATTATTTATTAACATAACATAACTAACAAAGCAATCCAAAATGACAAGAGATGGGGAGCCAAACAACATAATAAATAACAACCAAACAAACAAACCTAAAACAGGTTGGAGCTCCCCACTCCAAACAAATATCTAAAGGAAAGCATAAAGGAGAACACAACAATAAAGCCGTCAAAACTGTGGTGGCGTGGAGGAAAGAGGGATCTCTAGAATTCCACTTCCGTCTGCTTTAAAGGCCTGACGCCACCAAATCAACCAATAGAAAACTGAAAAGGGGAAAAAGATAAACAAGATTAATTGAAAGTAATAATTAAGGGCAGGAGTGAACGCCACACGCAACACCGATCCAGCCACGGGCCCATCAAGACTCACTCTCATTTCATCAGTCCATAAAACCTTAGAAAAATCAGTCTTGAGATATTTCTTGGCCCAGTCTTGACGTTTCAGCTTGTGTGTCTTGTTCAGTGGTTGGTCGTTTTTCAGCCTTTCTTACCTTGGCCATGTCTCTGAGTATTGCACACCTTGTGCTTTTGGGCACTCCAGTGATGTTGCAGCTCTGAAATATGGCAAAACTGGTGGCAAGTGGCATCTTGGCAGCTGCACGCTTGACTTTTCCCAGTTCATGGGCAGTTATTTTGCGCCTTGGTTTTTCCACACGCTTCTTGCGACCCTGTTGACTATTTTGAATGAAACGCTTGATTGTTCGATGATCACGCTTCAGAAGCTTGGCGATTTTAAGAGTGCTGCATCCCTCTGCAAGATATCTCACTATTTTTGACTTTTCGGAGCCTGTCAAGTCCTTCTTTTGACCCATTTTGCCAAAGGAAAGGAAGTTGCCTAATAATTATGCACACCTGATATAGGGTGTTGATGTCATTAGACCACACCCCTTCTCATTACAGAGATGCACATCACCTAATATGCTTAATTGGTAGTAGGCTTTCGAGCCTATACCGCTTGGAGTAAGACAACATGCATAAAGAGGATGATGTGCTCAAAATACTCATTTGCCTAATAATTCTGCACTCCCTGTAATATAGAGAGAAATAAGTCTGTAAAATAACAGAAAAACGTACTGGCAGTTTATTACAAGGTTTTTGTAGGATAATATAAACCAGCAATCCAATAATTTAAGGATTTTTTTTCTTTGAGTTAAACAGTTGAGTTTTACCATTTTTAAATCTATTCAGCCAATAGGGTCTGGTGGAAGCATTTTTAGCTTAGCATAGCATAATTCATTGAATCAGATTAGACCATTAGCAGCAATATTAAAACTGTTTTGACCATTTTCCTATGGTACTTTGTAGGAGGAGAGTATAAATTATTTTGCTGAAAACTATTGGTGTTTTTTATAGGCCTATACAGTCAGAATTCTGCCACTTCGGTCTTGTCAAATCGTGTTTTGGTGGCAGAGTCCAGAAACTGGTCCTGTCCTGTCTTGTATGTTGTGCTCTGCTCAGGCTGTGCATGCTCAATTTGTGTTGGGACAACATGAATGAATTCCACACATTCATCCATGTAGTCCCAACACAAATCGATTGAGTTAACTATTAACGAATAAGTATATTGAACATAAAACAATTGACCCTTCGCTAAGCCACACCCAAAAACTGCCACGCACCAATCGTGGCTTAGCAACCGTAGCTACGCGCAGCGGCTATGTCAAGCTTTCGAGCGAGGGTAACAAGCCAAAGCATTGTGCATATGGATTGTGCAAATCTGACACCCGGTATCCTAAAAGTTTGGACAGGGTGGTGGAATTTTTTCTCTTTTCAAAACCTAAAACCAAAGGGGAGAAATACCAGCGTGAATTAAGCTCTGTGAGGGGCGCTAAAGGAGCGGAGTTAAGTTGGTTTTGTTTTGATATTCCTGACACATTCAGTGATAGACGGCAATAACTCACACACCTCTTACGTTGCCCTAAAACGATCTAAACTCTGTTTCCTACAAAAATACAGTGCAGGTTATGTTTCCCAGCTGTCTTTTTATTTTTTTCGCTCGATATTACGAGCACTGCTCCGATTAAGCCTTCGCCATAGTAGTCATACTAATAGCAGTCATATTTCCATCCGTTTCAACCTACGAATATTTGAAATTACATATCAACAGAACAAAACAGAGATGTGATCACAAGCTGAGCACTTGTAAGTGCTTATAAGTTACTTTACCCGCAGCTGTTTTTCAGTCATTTATAAAGAGCACACAAACATCCTGACAGTTATAGGTACTGTACATTGTTATGGGTCAATGATGCTAATATTCAGCACAAATCCATCAATTTCCCCTTTCTGGCTGTTCTTTCTGTGAATGAATTATGTAGAAGCACTGTCCATGCGTGTTTCCTCGTCGGTCAGTAAGGCTATATTTCATTGCACAACAATTAGTCTATCAGGCTTTTTGGCTAAAATAGAGAAATCACGGTTTAATGTTATTATTAGATTGTTTTTAAATTTCACCTCTCTTGCTGTGCATGAACTAAGCTGTTGAATGGTCAGCGTATGAGGCGGCTAGGCTATCCTAGCTTCAATTTTGATTGAATTATTTTCTAATCGGTTGCCTATTATGTCGTGAATATACCCCTGTAATGCATACTGCAGTCTTTTTTTGTCTGGCTTTCTCGGATATCTCACCTGTTCGCCAAAAATGACTAATTATATCCCTGGCAACATTTTAATAGACTTGCCAGGCATGAAAGCTTGACAGGCATAGCAACAGTAACTAAGGAGGGCGGGGCTTAGCGAAGGGTCAATTATGCTGTCCCCAAAAATCTCAAGAATTGTGTTGTTTCAGCTCATTTTAAATAAGTAATCTGAACAAGAAGCAAAAACGTTTTTGGAGTGTAGGCTTCAGTAATGAAAAATGTATTGAGGGGTGGTCCACTACGATATCATATTTTAAACTTTAGTTCATGTGTAATGTAGCTGTGTGAACATAAACAACATCTAGATATAGTGTACAACCAAGCACGTGTGGTCAGAACACAAACGAGTCACAGGTAATGAAGTATTAAACGTTCTCTCAAAGTAAAAAGTCTGTCTAAGCCAGGTCTAAGCAAAATGCTGAGAATCCAGCATGCGTCTGTAGCTCCGCTCACTCTCCGCCTCTTTGCCCTTATTTGGTATCCCGCGTTTGGTGCGATGACACGCTAACAAAATGGCGACGGTTGGCCGCGCCTACTTGGGTTGTTGCTAGATCGGATACGTTTGCAGCTGGAGGTTAACGAGAATTCTTTCTGTTATTTATGAAATTTTCAATTTATGGTATTTTATTAACGTCTACCCCCACCCCAACCCTAAACCCAACCGTCACAGAAGCGTAAAAGCAGAAGTTGTACCGAGTATTATTTATCTTATCTATTAAATTACCCAATAAATTGTATTTTTTAACCCCTACCCCCACCCCAAACCTAAACCCAACCGTCACAGTACTCTAAAAATATTAATTATTGTTATACAGTGTCATAAAAAATGCCGCTATATTAATGTGCATAGCGCACTTCCGGCCGGCCGCGTATCCGATCTAGACTTTACCGCCTACTTGTAGCTTCTTTTGCAGTGTTCAGAAACCTATGGGTGACGTCACGGATACTACGTCCATATCTTTTACAGTCTATGAGTGAGGTACATGTGAAATGCTTTGCGGAGACATGGCTTTTACAGAGTTAGCTTAGCAAAGCCAACAGCGAACGAAGTTTGGGGACTACAAAAAACAAAACATCCGGGTTAATGAGATCATAAGGTTGCGCATACATTAGTTAACAAATTAACTTATGTGTAATAAAATGAAATGACACAGGGACAAAATATTGAACACATGAAGAAAGGAAGGTGTAAAAAGACATGGAAAGTCCAGACAGCAGCTGAAATCTCTCAGTAGTTCTTCAGCAACCATCTGCCCTTTCTCAGTGTAAATGAATATTAGCTGCATATGTATTATGCATAAATATGTATTTCTTTGGTTGTTATCAACATCTGGTGAACATTTCATGTCAACAGCACCTTTAGAAATATATTTTCTGAGAAAAATGGTGATGTTTTCAATACTTATTTCCCCCACTGTATATTCTGTCTCAACATCAACCAACCAACACAATTCAACTTAACACAATGAATGAAATCAAAACCACACATAGATGCATATTGTCCAACATTTTTATATAAATTAAGACTCTGATAGTAAATATTACTTGTTGCTTCACAAAATATATTGAAGCTTACTGCAACAAACCATTAAAATAAAATAAAAATTGTCACCTAAAATACAAGTTTAAGATTGATTGAGCTGTTTAATGGGCAAACTTAAGTTCATTCATTCATTTTTCAAATCAAATTAAATCAAATCAAATCAAATAACGTTTATTGTCACATCATCAGCAGCACGTGTGCTATGATGAGTGAAAAGCTTAGGTGCTGGCTCCAGACAGTGCAAAATACAGACAGTGTAAATACAACGACAGTGCGAAATACAGACAGTGCAATATACAACAACATACTCACAAAAAAAAACAAGACAATGTAAAATTGGCAACGTTGACAGCGATACGTAGGCAGTATTGTTTTAAGTATGGATTTGTTAAAGTGCAGTGCATGCTACATCTTGATGGTGTGCACTGCGGGGTAGGGAAGAGTTTGTGTGGGGTGTGTTAAGTGTTCATCAGCCTGATAGTCTGAGGGAAGAAACTTTCCTTCAGTCGGTTGGTGCGTGACCGAATGCTGCGGAACCGTCTGCCTGAGGGTAGCCGAGAGAAAAGTCTATGGCTTGGGTGGCTGGAGTCGCTGATGATTCTCTTGGCTTTCCTCATGCACCTCCTGGTATAGATGTCCTGGAGGGAGGGAAGCTCACCTCCTACTACGCATCCAGCAGTTCGCACGATCCTATGTAGACCTTTGCGATTGCTGCTGGTGCTGTTTCCGTACCAGGTGGTGATGCAGCCAGTCAGGATGCTCTCCACAGTGCAGGTGTAGAATGAGCGGAGGATGTGGGGGCTCATTCCAAACCTCCTGAGACGCCTGAGGAAGAAGAGGCGTTGTTGTGCCTTCCTTCTTTGGCTTAGTCCCTCATTTATCAGGGATCGCCACAGTGGAATGAACCACCAACTGTTCCGGCATATGTTTTACGCAGCGGATGCCCTTCCAGCCTCAACCAAGTACAGGGAAACATCCATACACACTCATTCACACATACACATACACTACGCCCAATTTTGTTTACCCAATTCACCTACAGCGCATGTGTTTGAACTGTGGGGGAAACCGGAACACCCGGAGGAAACCCACGCCAACACGGGGAGAACATGCAAACTCCACACAGAAATGCCAACTGGTCCAGCTGGTACTTGAACCAGCTACCTTCTTGCTGTGAGGCGACTGCTAACCACTGAACCACTATGCCACCCCAAACTTAATTTATTACATCTAAAATAAGAATAAGTGTAATAATTGAGCCTTTTTAATATAGACAATCTTAAAACAAGTTAGTACAACTAAAATAAAGTCTTAAAAATATATGTCTGGTCTTAAATTATGTCTTCGATTGTCATTAAGCTAAATCTGCAGGTGAATACTCTTTACTAATGAAGATAAAAGATCATATTAAAGCAACCATAACAATCTTACACTATCTGATCTTGCATTTTATTCTTAAAACAAGACTTGCTGGCTAGAAAGGAGATTGTAACTCTCAAATATAATGAGTTGTTGCAGTGTTAAAAGTCTGAGATGATCCATTTAGGGAGCTTTCAGAGCCTCTCCATCAGTATATCTGAAGCTCCACGGGGTGCATCCTCTTGCACAGACGTTATGTCAAAAAAATGTTCTTTTAACCCATTTGAGAGCACCTAAATGTATCGAGGGCAAGGACAATAACTGGGACAGGTTTAATTCTGTCTGCTCTTCTGCAGGTGGCTCACTGTAAGGGCTCACCCTATTTTAGCACCTTACGTGACCACTAAAGGTTTTAGACACTGCTCTGTGTACAAGACCATATGAAGGTACACAAAGAATATGAAGATTCTGTCATTCTGCCTTTATAAGTGTGCTTCTATCACAAAAGAAAAAGAAAAACATTGACTTCCATGTTCATTCATTCATTTTCTTTTCGGCTTATTCCATTATTAATCTGGGGTTGCCACAGTGGAATGAACCGCCAACTTATCCAGCACATGTTTTACGCAGCGGATGCCTTTCCAGCTGCAACCCATCACTGAGAAACATCCATACACACTCATTCACACTCATACACTACAGACAATTTTAGCCTACCCAATTCACCTGTAACGCATGTCTTGGACTGTGGGGGAAACCGGAGCACCCGGAGGAAACCCACGCAAACGCAGGGAGAACATGCAAACTCCACACAGAAACGCCAACTGACCCAGCCGAGGCTCGAACCAGCGGCCTTCTTGCTGTGAGGCGACAGCACTACCTACTGCACCACTGCGTCGCCATTTCCATATTTGTTTTTCCTATTATAGTCAATAGGAAAAAAATTTTGCCAACAATTTATAGTCAATAGTTACGTTTTGAGCATTCTTCAAAATATCTCAATTTGTGTTCAACAGAAAACAAGAAACTCATAAATGTTTGGAACCACCTGAGAGTAAATAATGAGTCAATGTTATTTTTTTGGATGAACTGTCCCTTTGTGCTTACGTAAGCTGACTAAAATAATCGCCAATAACAATGTGAATAATGTAAAATAAGGTCAAAATAATCACACAAATTATAAAAGTAATGAAAGCTGCATGTAAACGGGAGTGAAACTTACTTTGCTTAGACAAAAGTCTTGTCACTTAACAGAGATAATGTACAGTATAGAATATAAAGTCATGGTGCAGTGGAAACAGAATGAATATTGTGTCTGACTCCCATGAGCTTGGTGGACTGCATCCATACATCTCTGCAATGACTCAAATAACCTATTAATAAAGTCATCTGGAATGGCAAAGTAAGCGTTCTTGCAGGACTCCCAGAGTTCATCAAGATTCTTTGGATTCATCTTCAACGCTTCCTCTATCTTACCCCAGACATGCTCAATAATGTTCATGTCTGGTGACTGGGCTGGCCAATCCTGGAGCACCTTGACCTTCTTTGCTTTCAGGAACTTTGATGTGGAGGCTGAAGTATGAGAAGGAGCGCTATCCTGCTGAAGAATTTGCCCTCTCCTGTGGTTTGTAATGTAATGGGCAGCACAAATGTCTTGATACCTCAGGCTGTTGATGTCACCATCCACTCTGCAGATCTCTCGCACGAACCCATACTGAATGTAACCCCAAACCATGATTTTTCCTTCACCAAACTTGACTGATTTCTGTGAGAATCTTGGGTATTTCTGGAAAATTTTTTTTTTCCTTCTGCCACTTTTCCAGATGATCAACTAGAAGTCAAGGTATTATTTGTTGCTCTTACAACTGGGATCATCGACAAGACTTTTCTCAGGTAGTGTACAATATGTATAAGGACACTTTTAAAATCATAGACTATGAAAAAATTAATTATAAAGATTTAAATGTAAGCAGTATATGATATATTAGAGGTGAAACCATGTTTTGATGACAGCTAGAAGACAAGCATCTACATTTCTGACATTATCAAGGGGAATTTTTTTTAAATAGGGTATCTTTGTTACAATGGGCATTTTCATTCTTTCATTTATTCATTCATTTTTCTTTCCGCTTGGTCTCCTTATTAATCTGGTGTCGCCATAGCGGAATAAACCGCCAACTAATCCAGCATATGTTTTACGCAGCGGATGCTCTTCCAGCTGCAACCCATCACTGAGAAACATCCATACACACTCATTTACTCACATACACTATGGACAATTTAGCTTACCCACCTATACCTGTAATTGGACTGTGGGGGAAACTGGAGCACCTGTTGGAAACCCATGCTAACACGGGGAGAACATGCAAACTCCACACAGAAATGCCAACTGACCTAAGCTGGGGCTCGAACCAGCGACCTTCTTGCTGTGAGGCGATTGTGCTATACCCACTGTGCCACAGTGCTGCCCCATGGGCATCTTTGAACTCTCTAATAGTATGATGTTGTACTGTTTAGGCCTGTTTTGGCCACAACCAAAGAAATCATTAAGATTTCTGGGAAAGTCCACTGTTTATGGAGCTAGACTCAAAGATAGTCTCACGATTGTTTCACGGTGCTCATCGTTCTTCCGGGACAGCTCAGAATCACACAGTGTACTGTATGTCAGGCAGGAAATAATGTAGGAGAATAATCAAAGAAGCTTATAAAATTAAACCAAAACAGAACATAACCCTCTCGCAGGCCTCTGTGTGTCAATGAGTGTCTTAACATACTGTAGACTTTAAAAAATCCACAATTCATTCATGTTGTCCCAACTCAAAGCTAATTTAACAAATGTAAGGGAATTGAACATAAACAACTGAGGAATTACCAACCTACATCACACATGACGTCACATGGGTTCCCGGTTGCAAAAAGAGACCGGTTGCAATAGCAAACATGTCGTGTTGTGCAGTAGGATGCCAAAATCTAAAGCTCCAAAAATAGAAAACTTAACTTTTACCGTACACCACACTGCTTTTAATGCTAACCACAGAGGTCTTTGCCTAAAAGGGAGCTAAATGGAGTGAGGACCTAATTAAAAATGCTGGACTCTGCAGTTCTCATTTCATATCAGGTAAGTTTACGCTGTGCTGAATCATATGGTAATAATCTGGCCCATATCTGTTCAGCCATGCCATACCTATGCCACATGTGCCAGCTATCACCCACATTTGGCCCAAATGTTCTTGCTATCTGGGTACAGTTTACTGGTTTTTGATTGCAGCAATGATTTCAGCAAAAACAGTTAAATATGGTGAATTAAACTGCGGACACTGAATGCTTAGAATGAAATGTAATAACTGTAAGTCCACATACCCCTGCCATACAGGTGCAGTTCGCCGTCAGAATGCAGTTGTTTTGCTTGTTGATGATTATCCAGGCCTTGTACAGTTCAGTCTTCTTTCCTTGTCTTTGGCTTGGCAGAACCTCGGTTTTTAGCACTATAGTTTTGAATCTGGTAATCATGGAACATTATTTCTTGCACATGACCACACAGAAAACAATTGTAGGCATCCAAAGACTTGTAGATCTCTCTTGTAAAATCACGTGGAGTTTCAATGAGATAGTTGTATATTTGGGGCTGGATGCTTGGCCATTTCGTCTTATCCAATATCCATTTGGAGGGTGCTATCGCAAATGGACCTGTCAGACGAACGCCGCTCAATTTAATATTAATTTTGCAGAATAATTGCTTATTACTCAGTCACAAGCTGTTATAATACGCTGAAAGCATTATGTAAATAATATATATAATATGTAATCAATATAACTTATCTCTAATACAACAACAAACTCTGTACCGCATCGGATGTCATTCCCTTACTGTAAATGCTAGTGCTCCCGGTTTTTTTTTGCAACCTCGCTGCGGGCGCATCCTGAATGTTTACAAGCTGGTAATTCGTCTATTAAGTTCTCCCCAAAAATTGTGTTGTTTCAGCATATTTTAAATAAGTACTTTGAACATACAGCAAGATCATTTTTTGAGTGTAATGAAAACGTTTTTCATATGGTGCCGCTCTTTAAACTATGAAGAGTAATAATAATTATGAATATAATCAACCATGAAAATAATTTCTTAGGCACGTACATTGATGTTTGTTTAAAGTTGCATTACTGGATAGTACCCAGCTGGCACCTTGATGTTAGTAATAAAGGACCCTATCATACACCCGGCGCAATAAGGTGCAAGACGAGTATGGTCTGATTTGTTGTTATTTTCAGACCAGCGCAACCGTCATTTTTACGTTTTGCGCCACGTTGTTTAAATAGCGAATCCATTTGCACCCTTTTGTGGACTCGTGGGTGTGCTGGTCTATAAAGGAGTTGTGTTAAGGTGCATTTGTTGACGCGTTGCTATTTTTATTAACTGAAATAGTCCGCACCATTGACCAACTAAAAGCTGCTCTAAAGTCTAGCGCACAGCGCGCTAGTTATGTGCCTATGCCGGTCCAAATGCTTACACACAGGATGTTCAGCAATACACAAATATCTTTACAGATGAAAACAATTAAAGAATTAAAATGTTACAAAAATGTTATTTTCTACATAAATATAAAAACCACTGCCTCCATGCCTTATTTACCTCAAGGGGCTTTTTTCAGTTTATTCATGACAATTTGCATTTGTATAACATTATTATTATTAGCAGTATTATTTATAAGTTAACCTAATTAACCTAGTTAAGCCTTTAATTCAATTCAATTCATCTTTATTTGTATAGCGCTTATACAATGTAGATTGTGTCAAAGCAGCTTCACATGGAAGACTATAGTGAATTGAAACAGTGTCAGTCCAGTTTTCAGAGATTAAGTTCAGTTCAGTTTAGCTCAGTTCAGTGTGGGTTAATAATCACTACTGAGAGTCCAAACACTGAATAGCAAATCCATCGATGCGCAGCTCTACAGATCCCGAACCATGCAAGCCAGTGGCGACAGCGGCGAGAAAAAAACTTCACCAATTGGCGAAGGCGAAGATTTTAAAAAACCTCGAGAGAAACCTGGCTCAGTTGGGCACGACCATTTCCCCTATGGCCAAACGTCTTGTGCAGAGCTGCAGTCTAGGCGCAGGAAGCTGGACCTCAGCGAAGACTTGTCTGTCCTTGGAGCATCACAGGAGTCAGTTTCATGCTCTCACTCCATGAAGACCACCACAGCAGCTGCTCAGGATACGGCCTGGTCCAGAAAACCTTGGGATCATCTCGTCGCTGGTCTCGGATCGCGTCAGTGGCACTGCATAGTCTGAAGGCCTCGAGATGAGTACCCCCAGGTGGAAATACAGAATAAGGAGAATAATTAGCGTAGCTGCTGTTTATAGTGTATATAAACGAGAACCAAAATCATGCGTGGGGCACATCATGCGTCATACCGCTATGTACTGCACTGAGTGTATGCTTTGCTAAAAAGATAGGTCTTTAATCTAGTTTTGAAGAGCGAGAGTGTGTCTGAGCCTCGGACATTTTCAGGAAGGCTATTCCAGAGTTTAGGGGCCATAAATGAGAAGACTCTGCCTCCTTTACTCAACTTTGATATTCTAGGTACTACCAGAAGCCCTGAGTTTTGAGATCGTAAAGAGCGGGTTGGGTTGTAGCGAGACAAGAGGTTGGTTAGATAAACAGGAGCTAGATTATTTAAAGCTTTATAGGTAAGGAGTAATATTTTTAATTCAATATGAAACTTAACAGGCAGCCAGTGTAGGGAGGATAAAATTGGGGTGATATGATCATATTTTCTAGATCTGGTAAGAACTCAGGCAGCTGCATTTTGCACTAGCTGGAGTTTGTTAATAGAGGATGCTGGGCAACCAGCAAACAGAGCATTACAGTAATCCAGCCTAGAAGTCATAAAAGCATGACCTAGCTTTTCTGCATCTGATATGGATAGCATACTTCGTAATTTAGCAATATTTCTCAGATGAAAGAAAGCAGTTTTTGTGACATGGGATATATGATTTTATATAATGTCACTTAAGCTGTATAGAAGTGTCTTGAAAAATATCTAGTAAAATATTATTTACTGTCATCATGGCAAAGATAAAATAAATCAGTTATTAGAGATGAGTTATTAAAACTATTATGTTTAGAAATGTGTTGAGAAAATCTGATCTCCGTAAACAGAAATTGGTAAAAAAAAAATAAACAGGGGGCTAATAATTCTGACTTCAACTGTAGTTAACTATTTATGTGCTGTGAGTAAATGGTGTGTTTCAATGCGGCTACGACCGCAAGTATATTTTTAAACCTTGTGGGAAGCACTGTATCAAACCCTTAACGTCCATTTGACATCCACACATTGATGCCCTTTTGACCACCAAATTAACGACACAAAAAGTATTACACTATTAGAAATGTTTTCTTTATCTGAAAGGTTCAATTCCAAATGACCAATCTGCACTTGATTTTGTCAAAAACCAATTACAGGACACTTCTGTAATCGATTTTTAACATGTTTTTTGATGTCAATTTGATGTCATTTGGACATCAAGGTAGTCAACTGGGTCACACTTTATTTCGATGGTCCGTTTGTTGAATATAAGTTACACTGCATCTACATGTCAATTAATTATCAATAGATTATAAGTAGACTGTTGGGTTGGGGTTAGTGTAAGTTGACATGTACTTGCGAAGTTTCTTATAGTCAGTTAAATGTCTGTTGAAGGACTGTTAAATGTCAGTATCAACAGATATTAAGTAGACAGTCTACTAATACTCAAATGGACCATCAAAATAAAGTGTTACCGTCAACTGACATCAAATTGATTTGCCTTTTTAACATGCTTTTTGATGTGTTTATTTCGTTAAGACATCAAGGTGCCAGCTGGGCACATATCACAATTATTAAATCCGAATTTTTGTTAAAAATGTGTTGCCATTTTCAGATTTACATATTGGAAGCTCATTTGTTCATTGCCCCCAATGTACTTTTAAGGACTCCAATGGGTGCCAGATATTCAAATGTTAATTATTGACTGATTTCTGAAACAAGGGAGAACATGTGAATATGTTTTTGTGCAGAGCAAATATATCTAATAAAGGTTTGCAGCGGAAATGGCACAACAATTCAGTCTGCGACCTTCAGACTTCTTCTTTAGTAAAAAAACATAATGCCCAGCATGCCTTTCCCTTGATGAATCGCTTTGTGAATGTGTTGGCTTGTGCCACGTACACTCCCAGAAGTCCCTGGGTGTTTGAACGCTGTAGTTACTATATCATATAATTATGACTTTGCCATCAATCACATTTTCATACTAATGCATCATTAACCCAACAAATAGCTCCCATATGTTCATCCGAACACAGTCCCCGGGTCCAAATACCGTGCGCCTGCCACATGAGTTTCCACTCCAGTTGTGTGTGTGTGTGTATACCATCCGCCACATGCTGCCTTCACCTCATCTTGTCTACATCCCTAATGAGTCCGGTCATGTAGTTAAGCAGTCATGGATAATTCAGTATGAATGTGCCCTTTCGGGAGCCGTACGGATGTGTCAAGACTTTTCTCTGTTGCTTGGCTTTTTAAATGTACCGCATTGCTTTTGCAAACAAAGCTTCATATGTCTCTGTTACCAGCAGAGTTGGGTGTAACGTGTTACAACTATAACGTATTAGTGTAAACGGGGCCTCATTCTCTCTCTCATGCACACAAACACACACAGCACTACAGCGGATGTGCTCTCTCTCTCTCTCTCTCTCTCTTTCGGGAGCTCTCGCTCTTTCTCTTGGGAGCGCTTTAGCCTATAGGTAGGCCGCTCGCTCCCGTTCAAATTACATCAGAGTTCCCGACCGCTACCATGTTTTATTCGGAAATTTATTCCCGCGCTGCAAGAAAATTGGTCGGGTCCTGCGACCTCTAGACTACATTTCACGGAAATCATTCAATGAAATCAAAGTAATGTCTGTATTTCCACTTCATTCATTCATTTTCTTGTCGGCTTTGTCCCTTGCGGGGTCGCCACAGTGGAATGAACCACCAACTTATCCAGCACGTTTTTACACAGCGGATGCCCTTCCAGCCAGAACCCATCTCCGGGAATTTCCACACACACACATTCACACTACGGACAATTTAGCTTACCCAATTCACCTGTACCGCATGTCTTTGGACTGTGGGGGAAACCGGAGCACCCGGAGGAAACCCACGCGAACACAGGGAGAACATGTAAACTTCACACAGAAACGCCAACTGACCCAGCCCAGCCGAGGTTCAAACCTGCGACCCAGCGACATTCTTGCTGTGAGGCAACAGCACTACTTACTGCGCCACTGCGTTGCCCTCTATTTCCACTTTAAGAAGTAATTACTCTCGACAGCAGCAGCATGTTCTCCAGCAATTGAATAGCGCATGCTTATTAACTGATGTTGCAGTGGAAAACGTTATCTAAAAGAAGTATTTTTCCTTCTAAAAACTATATTTGTGATGCGGTGGCGCAGTAGGTAGTGCTGTCGCCTCACAGCAAGAAGGTCGCTGGTTCGAGCCTCAGCTGGGTCAGTTGTCGTTTTTGTGTGGAGTTTGCATGTTCTCCCTGCGTTCGGGTGGGTTTCCTCCGGGTGCTCTGGTTTCCCCCACATTCCAAGTGTGGTTTATTTATAAACTAATTTCGAGAGGATCACGTGCTTATGATTGAACACAGCTGGTAACGCATTAACTCGGCATATTGCGCCAATCAGATGAACACTGACACACTATAAATTACCAGAGCTTTTTGCTCCAGTCATCTTCGTTTGAAGAACCCCTCCTTCCCCCCCTACTCCTCCCCTTCTCCGATAGGGTGGCACGGTGGCCAGTGGGTAGCACTGTTGCCTCACGGCAAGAACGCCGCTGGTCCGTTCCTCCAGTTGACGTTTCTGTGCGGAGTTTGCATGTCCTCCTCGTCTTCGCGTGGGTTTTCCCCGGGTTCTCCGGTTTCCTCCCACCGTTCAAGACAGGCACCATAGGTAAATTGACCAATCAAAATAGCATTCTAAGACAACTCTTAGTCAGATATATCCCAGCAGTTCACAGTAGGGGAGTTCTCGAGACCACCTAAGCTCAAACTCTCCTCTCGCCCTCCAAACGGGAGGGAGCCCCGGGCTCAAGGATTCTGAGCTCAGAGCTCTCTCCCGGGACAGCATGCCAAACACGCTTTATTACCAATCAGCTAAGTGTGAACTCTTGAAAGACATGCTGTCATGGTTGTGGATCTGTCTGTTTCTCTTGTATGTGTGTGTGGGAAGTAGGTGTGTTTGTTTGGGTGTTCCTGCACCGCGTGGCTCTGTGTGTTTACTTTCGTCAGCTGAGCGGTCACGTGTCTTGCTGCCACTCAGTCTCACTCAGCTGTTATCTATTAACCACAGGTGTTGCGCGTTACCGCTCGTCTTTATATGTTCAGTGTTTGTAGATAGTGGTTGTCAGTTCATTGTATGTTCACATCTCTGTCTGCTTCCTGTTAGGCAACTCTCGCTAAATCCGCTGGTGGTGAATCATCATAGAGTCTGTAGCATTTGGACTTTATGCATGTCTCTGTTTCATTGATGTTGTTTCTACTGCCTGCACTGATGACAACAGTGAGAGACTTCACTCTGGATCTGCTGCTCTGATGAACTATTACCGCTGGTAAGCGTGTCGATTTCCTTGAGAGCTGCACCATTGCACTACCCTCTTCCCTCGATATCTGGTAAGATATCAGTGAGAGACTTCACTCTGGATCTGTTGCTCTGATGAACTATTACCGCTGGTAAGCGTGTCGATTTCCTTGAGAGCTGCACCATTGCACTACCCTCTTCCCTCGATATCTGGTAAGATATCAGTGAGAGACTTCACTCTGGATCTGCTGCTCTGATGAACTATTACCGCTGGTAAGCGTGTCGATTTCCTTGAGAGCTGCACCATTGCACTACCCTCTTCCCTCGATATCTGGTAAGATATCAGTGAGAGACTTCACTCTGGATCTGTTGCTCTGATGAACTATTACCGCTGGTAAGCGTGTCGATTTCCTTGAGAGCTGCACCATTGCACTACCCTCTTCCCTCGATATCTGGTAAGATATCAGTGAGAGACTTCACTCTGGATCTGTTGCTCTGATGAACTATTACCGCTGGTAAGCGTGTCGATTTCCTTGAGAGCTGCACCATTGCACTACCCTCTTCCCTCGATATCTGGTAAGATATCAGTGAGAGACTTCACTCTGGATCTGTTGCTCTGATGAACTATTACCGCTGGTAAGCGTGTCGATTTCCTTGAGAGCTGCACCATTGCACTACCCTCTTCCCTCGATATCTGGTAAGATATCAGTGAGAGACTTCACTCTGGATCTGTTGCTCAGATGAACTATTACCGCTGGTATAGCGTGTCGTTTTTTTTGTGAGAAGCACCCCTGCTCTACACTATTCTTCTATGTCTGGTGAGATCAATACCAGTTGTTATTCTTGTTATCCCTGCTAATAAATCATCTTGCATTCACTTGCATTTGGGTCTCCTGTGTATTTGTGACACATGCGGTACGGGTGAATTGGGTAGGCTAAATTGTCCGTAGTGTATGAGTGTGAGTGAGTGTGTGTGGCTGTTTCCCAGAGATGGGTTGCGGCTGGAAGTGCATCCGCTGCATTAAAACGTGCTGGATAAGTTGGCGGTTCATTCCGTTGTGGCGACCCCGGATTAATAAAGGGACTAAGCCGAAAAGAAAATGAATGAATGAATGAACTATATTTGTAACGCAAGTAACGCAATTACACTGACTTTATCTGTAATCAAATTACACAAATTTAATATGTAATTCGTTACATTACTGCGTTCCTCAAAAATGTAATTAGAATACAGTAAAGTGTTGTGAAAAGGAATGGCAACATTATAGAGTGGTAAATGCTTTACTGTTTTTAACTTTTTTGAAATGTGTTGCAAAAACCAAAATTGGAAAATGTGTTTATTTAAGACATAAAAATGATAAGGAGCACATTAAATAATGTTTGTTTGTTGTTTGTTTTATTGTCTGCAATGACATACAAGTCAAAGTACATTTACTTGGCTTTTCCATACTGTCCCAACTTTTTCTGATTTGGGCTTGCATGTTTTTCTGCTCACTCATGACTCCAGGTCTGAGCTTCAAAACGAAATCCCCTCGTAGCACATTAACCTCTTCTTACTTAGCATCATGCTGGTTTCCGTTGACAAGCAGTGGGCAATTTAATGCCTTTCACAGCCAATTGACTCTATGATTCAGAGCGAGAGGTGAGCCTTGCGAAAAAACTTTTGTTATTTCACGTTTCTCATTAGGCTCATCACGGGTCAGCTTCGCAAATGACTTGGAGGAAACTGCACCTGCAATTACGGCTCTCATTATTGCAATCATCGTTATTTATGAGTCCGTGTTTGGAGCCCAAATGGAGTATAATGAGGTGTTGGGATGATAATGAGTCGGTCGTGAAGATGATGAGGATGATGACGGCATAATTCTGCAGTGTTGCAGTGACTTACGGCGTCAGACTGCTTTTGGCCCATGTGTGTGGCAGCTGGCACCACACTGCGTGGTAGAGGGCCATGTGCTGAACATTACCCTGCAGACGCCAACTGAAGGGTGTTTGAATAGATACTAGTGATTTTTTTGTTTCTGATGGCTAAATTGTTGACATATTAGTGAGATATTAGAGCCCTCTTATTTAGCTACTTCAAATATGCCTAATTTTGTTTTGGAGGAGATCTCCTGCAATATGTTTAAATCAGCCTGATCTCACGAGGAAACGTAAGTATTTTATGTTTTGTCAGTTTAGTGGCTAATTCGTACGAGTTGAGTCGTACAAAAATGTAAGATTTTAAAACCCAACCGTCATTGGTTGATGAGCAAATCGTACTAAATTGCACGAATTAGATCGTACAAGATCATACAAATTAGCCACTAAATCAAAAAGTTAAGAATTTCTGTGAGATTGCGTTGGTTTAAATGCGTCCAAGGCCAAAAACACCTTTATTTTCTTGTAATGCACAATTCACATCTGATTTGTTAAGAAGTCTTAACCCACATAGCAAAATTTCTCTGGCCCAGATCTGGCCCACACAATCAGCATTTGCTTGGCCCACATGCCGCAGTGAATTATAGTACATGATTGGACCAAGTCTGGCTTCCATACAAGGACCAAACATGCATGATATCTGGGCCAAGTCTCAGCCAAGTTAATAACAACCCATAACTGGGTCTTAACTGGGCCAGATACAGTATGTTGGTGTGTCACGACTGCAATAAATTTGATAAATTCATGAAGCGTTTCGCTTTATGGTTGTGCTTTTTCCTACCTTTTTCCGACCTGTTTTTTTTTGACTCCATAAATAATTTAAATGTATTTTAAAAGTGGGTCAACATAGGCCAAACTTACGTGGCCCACAGATACATTTTTAACATCTGGGCCAAATACTACATTTGATCTGGCCCAAGTCTTGAGTGCCGCCTATAATACGGTGCCACCTCTGCCAAACCCGGGCCATGTTTGGCCCACATGCTGTATGCCAGTGCCAGACTGGACGAATGCCTGCTGTGCCAGCTTCATGCCAAATCTGGGTCAGAATTCTTTGCTACCTAGGAAACAATTTATTCAAAGAGTTGTTCTTTCTAAATCACTCCTTTTTGTGAACGTGCTCTGCTTTGATTGGTTAAATTGCAAAGCTCTGCTCTGATTGGTCAGATGCCAGCACTTACAGTACATGTTAAGAACTAAGCAACACAGGGTCATTGGAAATACAAGCTTTAGCCTACATTTTTGTGAGTCCACAAAAACAAATATGTTTGATTGCAGTTTTTAGGTAAAATGAACGCTATTGGGCACCATAATGCTAACAACATTTGGTCTCTTTCACACTAATGCTATGTACCATATTATCGACAAATTATAGTTCTTTGCACAACACGCACACACAAAATTTTAAAAAAAAATTGTTTGTAACATAATGTTTGTCTCACCTATCTATCTCCATAAGCAATGTAAAGCCACTATGTGGCCGCAGTGTGCTTTTTTTCTTACTTTTAATTTTAATAACACTATTGGTTGAGATTAGGTCAATGGTTTGCCGGCAGCAAACTCTCTGCAACTCTCACATGGTTGCCCACTGAAGCTAAGCAGAGCTGCGCCCGGTCAGTACCTGTATGGGAGACCACATGGGAAAGCTAGGTTGCTGCCAGAAGTGGTGTAGGTAAGACCAGCAGGGGGCGCTCAACCTGAGGTCTGTGTGGGTCCTAATGCCACAGTATACTGATGGGGACTCTTTATTGCCAACGCAATCTCACGGCAATTCGTAACTTTTTGATTTAGTGGCTAATTGGTATGAATTCGTACGAACTAATTCGTACAAATTAGTACGATTTGCTCATCACTCAATGACGGGTGGGGTTAGGTGCCACGCCTCCTTTTTCAAATCGTACATGTTCGTACGACTGAACTTATTAGCCACTAAATTGACAAAACGTAAATTACTATCGTTTCCTCGTGAGATCAGGCTGATACTGCTCAGTGAGCGCCGTCTTTCGGATAAGACGTTAAACCGAGGTCCTGACTCTCTGTGGTCGATAAAAATCCCATGTCCTTCAAAAAAAGAGTAGGGGGTTATCCCCGGCATCCTGGCCAAATTTGCCCACTGGCTTCTGTCCATCATGGCCTCCTAACCATCCCCATATCGTAGTTGGCTTCATCACTGTCCCCTCTCCACCAGTCACCTAGTGAGTGGTGTGCGGTCTGGCGCAATATTGCTGCCTTCGCGTCATCCAGATGGATGCTGCACACTAGTGGTGGATGATGAGATTCCCCCAAAAATGTGTAAAGCGCTTTGAGCAACAAGCCATGCCTTCTTGTGGACGTGTTCAAGAAGGACGTGTATGTGAAACGTGCAATAAAATGCACAGTTAAGTATTTCAGATTTGCGAAAATGTAGACAGCGCCATCAATGAGCCTGGGCTGAAACTAAGTCCGTTATTTATTCCTTAAAACAAGCAAAATGTTAATCATTTCTTATATCAAGAGATTTTATTTTCATACTCCTTATTATGGGTGACGCAGTGGCGCAGAAGGTAGTGTTGTGGCCTCACAGTAAGAAGGTCGCTGGTTCGAGCCTCAGCTGGGTCAGTTGGCGCTTCTGTGTGGAGTTTGCATGTTCTCCTTGCATTCGCGTGGGTTTCCTCCGGGTGCTCCGGTTTCCCCCACAGTTCAAAGACATGCGGTACAGGTGAATTGGGTAGGCTAAATTGTCCGTAGTGTATGAGTGTGAATGAGTGTGTGTGGATGTTTCCCAGAGATGGGTTGCAGCTGGAAGGGCATCTGCTGTGTAAAACATATGCAGGATAAGTTGGCGGTTCATTCCACCATGGCGACCCTGGATTAATAAAGGGACTAAGCCGAAAAGAAAAGAAATGAATGAATGAATACTTCTTATTATGTTTGAAGAAATGACAGTAGGCATACTGACCGACAACAAATGCAAACACAAAAACCCCACAATGCTTTTGTAATAGTTTGACAGCTAAAACATAGGCTAGTATAAATCAACATAGGCTTATTCTGAAAACATAGCCATATATACATTTCTGGACATCACGAATTATCTAGCCAGAAGTACGTATGTCTGCATTTCGTCTTTAAAATGAACGCTATGGGGCAGTATGACGTCGTTTCTTTTCACACTTAACAGTTGACTGCTTACCTCCGTATGGACGACTTTCCCGCTGTTACCAGTTTGTCCAGTAGCTTGCTATGTACGTCGGTGGATTTGAGACACAGAGAGGAGTTCGAGTCTGGCAAAGAACGGTTCCAGAAAGCAGGTAAGACAAAAACAAAAGGCAAAAAAATTAAATAAACAAGTACATAACAGGGTGAGAATGTGGTAAAATCTGAAAACGTGGTAAAAATCAGGCGAGGGCTTTTCATTTTCTGGATTGCTTTTTAAAACACTGTCAATTGGGTTTAGGGAAGTCGGTGGGCGCTGGTCAAGCAGACGCAAATGGCACTCGCGAGAGAAATTTAAGATCTGAAAAAGCATTCACAGCGACCTCTAGCGGATTCGTGAATACAAAAACGGCAAAAAAATTGTAGCTCCTGGCACGTATTTTGCTCTCTCCAAAAATGTATATAGAGGTACGTAATCTGAATGAGCCTGGGTTTGTATAAACGTAGTAAGGTTGTATTATAAGCACATAAAAAATAATGACTGTGAACCTTAATATAAAAACAAGGGTTTTAAGTTTTGTTCATATTTTATTTTATTTGTTCATATTTTGGCGACGCAGTGGCGCAGTAGGTCGCCTCACAGCAAGAAGGTCGCTGGTTTGAGCCTCAGCTGGTGCCAGTTGGCGTTTCTGTGTGGAGTTTGCATGTTCTCCCTGAGTTTGTGTGGGTTTCCTCCGGGTGCTCCGGTTTCCCCCACAGTCCAAACACATGCGCTATAGGTGAATTGGGTAGGCTAAACTGTCCGTAGTGTATGAGTGTGAGTAAGTGTGTATGGATGTTTCCCAGAGATGGGTTGCAGCTGGAAGGGCATCCGCTGCATAAAACATGTGCTGGATAAGTTGGCGGTTCATTCCACCCTGGATTAATAGAGGGACTAAGCTGAAAAGAAAATGAATGAATGTTCATATTTTATTTTATAACCAGTATATCAAACAATAGTTTCTTCCGACATATTTCATTTTGAATAGTTTAAACCTTAAAGGGATAGTTCACCAAAAAATAACAATTCTTCTCTCATTGTCCCCTTTTTTAAAACATGGTCGAGTTTCTGTTTCTTCTGTTGAACACAAAGGAAGATATTTTGAAGAATGTTACCTATTTTTTGTTCCTATGGATTTCAATTTCAGTTTTTTCCCCCAGCATTCTTCAGAATATCTTCTTTTGTGTTTACAAGAAGAAAGGAATTAATAAAAAGTTTAAAACTCCTGAAGTGTAAGTTATTGTTAAGGAAATAAAATATTTTGAGTGAACTATCCTTTTTAATGCATCGCTGGTGAATAAAAGCACTATAGATTGTAAAATGAATGCAATTAAAATGAACAGTATAAGGCAAAATTCAAATCTCCCAACAAAAATGTGCTCTCTCTTCTAATTTATGATTTAGAGCACAATACAAATACATATTCAATGCAATTATGCACATGGAGGAACACATTTGTGGGGAGAATGCTAGCAAAATTAACAAAATAGCTTGCAAATTTAAGATAAGGGGACAAAGATAAGGGGACAAAAATGTCTTAATAATCCGTTATGACCGTCTCAGTTAAAGTGAAGTGTGAAAATAAATGATAACTATCAATCCGTACAGTTACATTTGACCTTTGAGCGTTGAGAATCTGTTGAGCTTAATGAATGCAACGGTTAATAAGATGCTTTTTTTTGAGTGTGTGTACTCAGTGACTGACTTCTGTGTTCTTGTAAATACCCTTTTCCTAAACAGCAATGTGCTGAAACCATGAATAAGCCATTTCACAGCTTTAGCCATTATAAAAGGGAGTTCTTGTGATGGTTGACATCACAAAATCACCAACTACAGTGTTTTTAAGGGTCAAATGGATGTTTTTCCGCGAGCAGTCAATGAATGCCACAGATTTGTTAGGGATGTATGTGAATTAGTTACAGAAGTGAAACCTGAATTGCAGACAACTTGTTTCGCCTGTTCACAATCGATTATTTCTTTATAGTCACTTCCAGATTCTTTAATTCATAAACATCTGCACTGCATGACTGCGAATAAACATTGAGAAATATAGAGAGATTTTGGTAATACTGTAATTACTGTGCATTGTTAATCATGCATTAGGCATTAGCAAATAGTTCATTGTTTAACGTTACTTCTACATTAATAGATACACAATGGTGATGTCAGGTGTGAGTTTTTCACAGACTTCAACAGAGCGTTAAAACCTTCATGGTTCTGTGGGTCTCGTCTATCAAATCTGAGCTTTATTTTGTATTTTCTATTGGGTACAGATCAGGTGATTGGCTGGGCCATTCTACAGCTTGATTTTCTTTCTCTGAAAGCATTTGAGAGTTTCCTTGGCTGTGTTTTGGATCATTGTCTTGCTGAAATGTCCACCCTGGCTTCATCTTCATCATCTGCTAATGTAGATGTCGGACTGAAGCAGCTGATATTCATTTACACTGAGGAAGGGCAAAGGGTTGCTGAAGAATACTGAGAGATTTCAGCTGCTGTCTGGGCTTTCACTGCCTTTCTACACCTTCCTTTCTTCATGTGTTCAATACTTTTTCTCTGTGTCATTTCATTTTATTACACAGAACTTCTTTTATAAACAAATTAGTTTTGTTTTCTTTGCATATATTGATTTCTTTGGTTATTATCATCTGGTGAAAATTTCAAATAAACAGCACCTTTAGAAATATAAACCCTGCTGAAAAATCCAGCTTAAACCAGCCTAAGCTGGTTGGCTGGTTTTAGCTGGTCAAACAGCCTGGTTTTAGAGGGGTTTTGGCCATTTCCAGCCTGGTCTTAGCTGGTCAGGCTGGGAGTTGACCAGCTAAAACCAGCTTGACCAGCTTAAACTAGGGAAACAGAAAGTAAGCAGTTTGGAAATACTGCTACACATGCTGTATTCTTGATTTATAGGCCTTTTTCTTAAAACGCAAAATTACCCTTTGCGTGTATGCGCAAGGAGAATACTAAGAACTTCCGGTCGGCAGCTGATGCGTGTAAACAGTCACGTTTGGACAGCTTTGAAACGATAGTTTTAATTTATTTTACCTGCTTTTATCATCTTTGAAGTAATACTGTTGTCGATCAGCGCCACCTCCTGGACTGATCATTTACAAAAATGCAATCTAATAGGATGAAAAACAACCGCTGTGAGGCATTTTCCCCTCGTTGTCAGACGGCATCTTCTGCCGTTTAAATGAAGCCTCATCATCGCTAAAGTCAGCAGTTTCTCTTTCTTTCAAATATACAACCAACCTAAACAAATATAGTTCACCAAAATGTTTGACACACACACGTAGCCTACTGTACTGTCCCACTAACACACTGATTTAATAACTGCGACAAAGTGAAAATAAAGTGACGCTTTGAAATGACAGAAAAACACAAACCGTGGTAAATACAACACACTAAATGAAACATAAACAGCTCGCGATTAGAATGAACATGCAAATCAGCCAGTAGAGGATCAGTAACAGACTTTTATTGGTCATTTTTGTAAATTGCATGATTTACACACCTGTTAAGATTCATGCCAGTAATCTGGTTTGCTCTATGATGCAGTGAAGTATTGCGTGCGTGTGTGTGTGTGTGTGTGTGTGTGTGTGTGTGTGTGTGTGTGTTGAAGAGCCGCTGAGCTAACAGCTGACAGGCCGGAGAAAACACACACGCACTGTATTTCTGATGGCAGACACATGAACTAGGCGAACGTTTTTCTCTCGCGCTTCTCACATCTGACAGATTATAACGGCTTTCACACACACCTTTCAAAGTTGTGTCACAAAAACACTCCGTAATCCACTCAAAACGCTACTGAAACCCATTTTCGGAGCGCAAATTACCAGTTGTAAACACTGTAAACGGAAGTTCTAAACATTCTACCGGAAGAAGCTGGTCGCTATGGCGCCCTCCATGCAGCAGCCAAGAAAAAGGTTTATAAGCAGATGTGCTTAAAGAATTGATCATTATTAATATACTGAGTAACAATTTTTAGATACCTGAAATATTAGATAAATGAATATTTGAATAATTTATCAATCATTTACTTACTCATTCCGAATGATCTTAATAAGCAGTAACTACTCTTAAATAACTGGTTTCTAAACAATACAGGACCTTTAATGTAGAGTTAATGCTTAAATAACAAACCAACTATTTCAAATTCTTAATAAATGATTAAGAGTCTGCAGTTATTATAAAGTGTCACCACAACTTTTCCCCCATAAATGCAAACATCTTTTTTCTTTTTTAAATTAATAGGAACTCCCTTAAGCTCAATCCTACCCTGCTGAAAAATCCAGCCTAAAATGGTTGGCTGGTTTTAGCTGGTCGAACAGGCCTGGTTTTAGAGGGGTTTTGGCCATTTCTAGTCTGGTCTTAGCTGGTCAGGGTGGTTTTAGCTGGTTTAAGGTGGTCATTTTCCAGCCTGACCAGCTAAGACCAGGCTGGAAATGGCTGGAAACCAGCCTGGAAATGGCTAAAACCCCTCTAAAACCAGGCTGGTCGACCAGCTAAAACCAGCCAACCAGTTTAGGCTGTTTTTTTCGGCAGGGTAAAGTTCTTGTACACTTGTTGCCTTCAAAACATTACTTTCAGAAAATTTTCAGCAGCTTTAAAATGGGTTAAACGTCTTCATTTTTCAGGTTTCGAAAGACTTAGGAAAGCTCCCGATATTCTACAACAAACCAAGACAAACAAGCTAAGGCATAATCCTCCAAAATAAAAAAGGCCATCCAAAAAAGAAAGACCAGACACACAAATTAGGATATTTTGCAATGGAAAATGAATCTTCCATCATGGTGGAATAACATGATATTTGGCTGCGTGCGCAGGAATTTAGTAAGTTATTTTTCTAGTTGAAAAGAGTAGCGATCCAACATATTCCTCCAAAATGCCACTCTTTCGGCTTCGGGTATATAAGGGGTCAAGTTTGAACAGTTTACCCCATATAATTCTTAGTTGTTTCCAAGATTAAATGGATAAATTATGTTTGACTTTTTTGCTCTGGCTGATAGTCCCTTATATAACTGATTCTCAACCATAGCTGCCTTTCACATGACTATTAATTGTTGAAAAGTGTTTGCGTAACACTTTACAGTAGAATACAGCCTGTAAACGACATATTAATTAAATCAAATATACATTGTGCTGTTTTGTAGAACTAGTGTAGATATACAGATATAAGGGAATGATATGAAAGATTAAGTATCACTTTCATTTATAGCCGCAAATGTTATTTGTAGGGCAACCCAGTGGCGCAGTGGGTAGTGCTGTTGCCTCACAGCAAGAACGTCGCTGGGTCGTAGGTTCGAACCTCGGCTGGGCTGGGTCAGTTGGCGTTTCTGTGTGGAGTTTGCATGTTCTCCCTGGGTTCGCGTGGGTTTCCTCCGGGTGCTCCGGTTTCCCCCACAGTCCAAAGACATGCAGTGCAGGTCAATTGGGTAAGCTAAATTGTCCATAGTGTATGAGTGTGAATGTGTGTGTGGAAGTTCCCAGAGATGGGTTGCGGCTGGAAGGGCATCCGCTGCGTAAAATCGTGCTGGATAAGTTGGCGGTTCAGTCCGCTGTGGCGACCCCGCAAGGGACAAAGCCGACAAGAAAATGAATGAATGAATGAATGTTATTTGTATTCTGTAACTATGAGATATTCACAGAATGCATACACTCACCGGCCACTTTATTAGTTATTACACCTGTCCAACTGCTCGTTAACATACATTTCTAATCAGCCAATCATATGACAGCAACTCAATGCATTTACTCATGTAGACATGGTCAAGAGGATCTGCTGCAGTTCAAACCGAGCATCAGAATAGGAAGAAAGGTGATTTAAGTGACTTTGAACGTGGCATGGTTGTTGGTGCCAGACGGACTGGTCTGAGTATTTCAGAAACTGCTGATCTACTGGGATTTTCAACCATCTCTAGGGTTTACAGAGAATGGTCAGAAAAAGAGAAAATATCCAGTAAGCGGCAGTTCTGTGGGCGCAAATGCCTTATTGATGCCAGAGGTCAGAGGAGAATGGCCAGACTGGTTCCAGCTGATAGAAAGGCAACAGTAACTCAAATAACCACTCGTTACAACAGAGATATGCAGAAGAGCATTTCTGAATGCACAAGACAGAAGACCACATCGGGTGCCACTCCTGTCAGCTAAGAACCGGAAACTGAGGCTACAATTGGCACAGGCTCACCAATATTGGACAATAGAAGATTGGAGAAACTTTGCCTGGTCTGATGAGTCTCGATTTCTGCTGCGACATTCGGATGGTAGGGTCAGACTTTGGCGTCAACAACATTAAAGCTTGGATCCATCTAACATCAGTGGTTCAGGCTGGTTGTGGTGGTGTAATGGTGTGGGGGATATTTTCTTGGCACACTTTGGGCCCATTAGTTCCAATTGAGCAACGCCACAGCCTACCTGAGTATTGTTACTGACCTTGTCCATCCCTTTATGAACATAGTGTACCCATCTTCTGATGGCTACTTCCAGCAGGATAACGAGCCATGTCATAAAGCGTGAATCATCTCAGACTGGTTCTTGAACATGACAATGAGTTCACTACTCAAATGGCCTCCACAGTCACCAGAGCTCAATCCAATCCAATCCAACCTTTGGGATGTGGTGGAACGGGAGATTCGCATCATGGATGTACAGCTGACAAATCTGCAGCAACTGCGTGATGCCATCATGTCAATATGGACCAAAATCTCAGAGGAATATTTCCAGTACCTTGTTGAATTTATGCCACGAAGGAATATACGGCAGTTCTGAAGGCAAAAGAGGGTCCAACCCGGTACTAGTAAGGTGTACTTAATAAAGTGGAAGGTGAGTGTATATATATATTCATTCATTTCTTTGGACTGTGGGCGAAACCGGAGCACCCAGAGGAAACCCACGAGAACGCAGGGAGAACATGCAAACTCCACACAGAAATGCCAACTGACCCAGCTGAGGTTCGAACCTGCGACCCAGTGACCTTCATGCTGTGAGGCGACAGCACTACCTATTGCACCACTGTGTCACCCCTGTGTATGTATGTATATACACATATATACACACACACATTCAGTCATTTTCTTTTCAGCTTAGTCCCTTTATTAATCCGGGGTCGCCACAGCAGAATGAACCGCCAATTTATCCAGCACGTTTTTACACAGCGGATGCCCTTCCAGCCGCAACCCATCTCTGGGAAACATCCACACACACTCATTCACACTCATACACTACGGACAATTTAGCTAACCCAATTCACCTGTACCACATGTCTTTGGACTGTGGGGGAAACCGGAGCACCAGCAAGGGAAACCCACGCGAATGCAGGGAGAGCATGCAAACTCCACACAGAAACGCCAACTGACCCAGCCGAGGCTCGAACCAGTGACCTTCTTGCTGTGAGGCGACAGCACTACCTACTGTGCCACTGCGTCGCCATATATATATATATATATATATATATATATATATATATATATATATATATATATATATATATATATATATAACAATAAAATATTTTATGGAAATGACATAAAAATATTTCTATTTATATATTTTATAATGAATTATTTGGTAAACATTTTCCTTTTTTTATGTCATTTTCATCATATATTGTCTTTTTACATGCTATTATAAAAAGAAAAAATGGCATTTTCCATTACATAATATTTTTCTATATTTTTAATGATACTAGTATTCAGCTTAAAGTGCAATTTAAAGGTTTTACTAAGTTAATTAGATTAATTAGGCTAGTTATTGTATAACGATTATTTGTACTGTAGATAATTGAAAACAAATATTGCTTAAGGGGGCTAATAATACTGACCTTAAAAGGGTGTTAAAGTAATTAAAATAGCTTTTATTCTAGCCGAAATAAAACAAATAAGACTTTCTGTAGAAGAAAAAATATTATAGGAAATACTGTAAAAAATTCCTTTCTCTGTTAAACTTCATTTGGGAAATATTTGAAAAAAGAAAAGAAAAAAATCACAGGAAGGTGAATAATTTTGACTTCAACTGCATGTGTTTAGGAATTTCAGAAAGCATTCATAAAGTAGACGTGCAACATGTAAAACAAAGACAAACACAGATACATTGACAGGTTTTCACAGATGACTTTGCCTTTGAGCCGGAACACTGAAACATGCATGGCTGAGCCTCTTCCCTGGCCTCTGATGCATGACTTAAAGCCATAACATTTCGTTAACAGGAGCAGATTGAATTAATACCCGTCCGAGGACCCGTCCAGATGGCTGCAGCCTCTCTCACAGCCTCTCATTGTGCGGGGAAAATAAACATCCGTAAATCACCACGATGGGAGTTCCTACAATCAACGGCGCTGAAGTCATGGTCCGAATCACGCCTTCTCCGAGGACCTGCTGATTTCGTGTTGAATGCTCTAAAAAGAAATCGCCTGACACAACATAACGTAGCTGTTTGAGACGGATGTGGTCTCGTGTTCTTTTTCCTGAACTGATGTTTTTGGCTAAAAGCGCTTGATTCTGCAAAGGCCACAAAGCAGCGACACCTCTGCTCTTATACCTGCTTATGTGTATCTTCAGGAACTGTTACAGACATGTCGAAAACACTCCAGAGAGGAAGCGTCCTGCTTTTTGGAGTCTTGTCTCGCAACAGCCACATAAAGGAGTGTTTTTATTGGAAAATAGATGCCGGCCTGTGCTTCTCTACGCCAAACTAAATCCATATGAATGGATGACCTTAAGTAGGCTGGTTACGGTTGCAGTAAATAGAGCTCTTTGTGGATGGATTATTTTTTTAACATAAACATTCATTACGTTCATGTTTCTGCCATGTCAAATAAGGAGAAGTGACTCGTGGGAGCCTTTCGGTTTCATGCACAGTGAGGAAATGGATTAAAGAGATTTCATGTTCGAGAGATTCAAGAGAATTTGTCATTTAACATGCTCGTTGTTTGTGCATTGCAAATATCAGTGAGAAATAAGAGGAAAATGGAAAAACGTGTTAGGTTGTTTGAAATTTACTCTGTATTTGTTTTAAAAAAATCCAATCTCATTTGATCAATCAATCAATCAATCAATCAATCAATCAATCAATCAATCAAT